>NW_010580604.1:400733-466317 GCF_000705375.1 Tinamus guttatus
GGGAGAGCTGAGAGACCTGAAATTAAATCTGAGGGACGTTAATGCAGCAGCTTAGCGTAATCCTGAGTATCACGGCAAGAAACTTTGAATGCCGGCAGCGGGGTTTGCTTTTTTTTCTTCTTCTTTTCCCCATACTCGTGGAAATAATAGCGTTCAGTATGGAAAGTGGGATTATACTAATCTTGCCCGAAGTGAAAATAAAACACCACGCAGCGAGTAAAGGAAAGGCAGACCTGGGGAAATGTCAAGGGAATACTATTTGGCTAGTTAATTAAGCAGGCAATCAGAAAAGTCAGTCACCACCATTAAATAGTGATTTTTGTGTGCGAGTGTTTGCGCGAGTGTGCTTCATTTGGCTTCAAAGATAATAGTTTAGGGGTTTTTTATTATTATTTTGCTGTACAGCTTTTAAAAAATAACTCTGAAAACACACAAGACGCTATGGAAGGTGCTTGAATAGATTTCCTCCAAACAGAAATCAACTCACCTGAAAAAAAAACATTCTTACATTCACCCCGGCCCTGTTCACAAGAAGGGGCCCTGGTCTTGCATTTGGGTAGTAACTGAACATCCAGTGAAGATCCCTCTCAGTCTGCCGAAGTGCTTGTGGGGCATACGTTTATATATGGTGTCTCACCAAAAAAAATGTAAATGCCTTTAGGAAAACGAGTTTTGGGACAAGCGTACTGCCCAGTCACAGAGATTTTTGCCAAATGCAGCTCTCAGAAAAATGCCACTTGAATGGACATGTGGGAGGCCATGGAGCAGTTTTGTTTTAAGGAATGTAGTTTTGCTTTCTTCATGTTGCTCAGGTGTTACAAAAGAGTAAAATGGACCACTCATTCCCTACGTAACTCGCAAAGAAAGAATTAAAGTGAAGGAAAAAAAAAGCAAATATTCAATAGCTCAATTATGACTGCATCATCTGAAAGGATTCATCAAATTACTTCATTAAAAACTCAATAAAGATATCGAATGATGGCATTTCCTGTGATTTTCATTTATCTTTTACATCCAGTTCCAAAGAGCTGAAACCATTATCCCTTCATTTGCAATCCACCACATCTGTCGTTAGAATTTCCCCTAAATCTGTTAAAACTTAGATCAGGGCCTTTGTGCTTGGAATGAAATTGATATAACAACAATGAAAAAATGTTTTTCAAAAAATCAATTTTAAAATGCAAGAGAAAGGCGGAAAATAAGACTAATATGAATTGATTCAATATTATGAGTGATTTTTAAATATATGCTAAAAATTCTAAGAGAAACTGTCTGAAATAAATATAATGTGAAAATAAGTAACTTGAAAATAATGCAGATGTTACAGTTCTTAAATTAGGGTAGAGCTGGAGTTTGGTGGCATGGCATCCCTAAAATACTCTGCAATCTTCTAGACTATGATGGTTTGGGTGAAATGTGGCTCTTGCCTATTCTAGTCAAGCTTTGGTGTCTATTTTCAAACAGTTTTTTTTTTTACTGTTAGTTACTAAAGATTACTTTTCCTTGATTAGAACCTTGTGGGCAAGTATGTATGCAGATAAAGAATTAACTGCTATCTGTACACCAATTTGAAAACCTAAGATATGCATTGTTGTAACAAGGAATCTCTTAGCAATCAAGAACTCTGAAAATATTAAGGATGTCAAATCAGTATGTTTTCCACACTGTTCTTTTTTTTTTTTTTTTAAAGCCTAGATACAACAGTGTTTTGTAGTACCATGGTATAGAAAGGCCTACCATTTATAAGTCACTTGTCTTTTATAAAAATATCTTCATTCACATATTCAAGTTCAATTTAACTGTCTCCACATTTTCAGCCTATGAAAAGCATTATTTACAGAAACCCTCCAGTAGTCTTTTCATGGTTGCAGAAATGTAATATTAATTGCTTGAAGACACTAATACGGTAAACAACAAAATTTTGCTAACAGCATTCGAATAACACAGTACAATCTATTTTAGGAAGAATTAGGTAGAATCTTTGATCCTGGTAATAGCTAAATCATTATTTACTTATAGGCAAAATTTGTAGCTGGGATTTCACAGTAATATACTAATTCGCATTCACTCTACTGCTACTTTTTTGATACCAGTTCTCTGTAGTGTTAACCATGTATTATAGCAATTTTTTCAAATGCAAAATTAAGAAAATATTTTTTCAAATGTAAGCATACATGCAGTAAAATTTCATTTGCATGGTACACATTGACAGTTGGCATTTTTATACCTCAAGGTTGGAGATAATGTATATGACACACAAAAAATATTTTCGCCCCCTTAGGAGAGAATTTTTTGAGTAAATTGTAAGTCTGTAACTAACACTGGAGTGTTCACATATGGCTTCCCATCCAGAGCTTATAGGATCTTCATTATTAAACTGTTTTCATTTATACAAGCCCTTAAGAGGTGAGCCATACTTAAGCAGCTCAGAGATTAAGATGTGGAGCTGAAGCCTAAATATCTTCTAAGGCTGCTTTGAAGAGCTGTGCTTCCATTCCATATCATCAACCACCCTTCCCCATCAGAAATCAGAGCAACTCCTGTAGAAGTTACGCTACTCATACACACCAGAGAGTTCTTTCAAAAACTGCCTTTCAGGACTGTCAGAGTGGAGGTTTTTTGCTAAATTTCCTGCAAGTCATTCTAAAGTCATAACCCCATTCACAGAATGTTAACATTTTGTATAAATGAAGTCACTAAATGAAGAAAAACTGCTTTTTTATCAGACTGTGGAAAGAGCCATTTACCTGTCATACTTGGCTAAGCCACCATCTCAAGAAACAGAAAGACAGCATTTATTAACAAATTATTTGAAATAGTTAATGAATTCTGAAATCACTTGTGAAACCCCTTAAAACAGCATGCTATGCTATCCCTCATTTTTAATGAAGTCACATACATGGCAGATAGATAAATAAAACAAAACAAAACAAAAGAAGAACCCAAACCCAAGATAAAGAGAATCACTTAAATGTGGATTAGGGTGTCTGTTAAACTGTCTGCCTTTAAGCAAATCAATGTTGTTTCAATTTTTCCCAGGTTTGGAAAATCAAACCATAACTTTTGTACCAAGATATATAATCATAAGTCGCTGGCACAGGCTTCATTGTACTTATGAAATGGGAGCCCAGAGCAAAATTTCTTTGGAGAATCAACTGGAAATGGTGAACACAGTGGAATTTTACAAGGAGAAACATAAAAATTATGCATTGTGTCATGCCAAAACCCCACTGCCATAGCTAAAGAAAACTTGCTATTGAAAAGCAATAATTTAGGCAAGAAGGAATTTTATAGGTATTAGCCTATTATCATTTTTCATTACATCTTTTTTCTTCCAACATAACAGAATATTTGCAAAATCCAGCAACATGTTTAAAATTAAAGTAGATCGTGTCAGTGAGCTTGCCACTCCATCATACAAAATTAACGTCTCATCACCTACAGCTTCTCATCACATACATATAGTTTTTGTTGATTAAAAGCAAATGTTCAAAAAAGGACGTCAACACCTCACATCTGAGTTAGTAGCTGAAAACAAAAGAATAATCTGTGGCAATTTTGAATTGCTTGCTTGGGCTTAGCCTCAGAGTTGGGAGCCCTACTGCTGCTCATGTTTCTAAAGTTGGGCTCTATGACAGTGTGTGACTGTGTGTTAAGCAACTGAGTGCCATACACAATTCATGCAGACTTGGAATGGGACCAATAATCAGGTTCAGGCTGAATAAGAACTATGAAAACAAGCATTTAGGAAATGCTTACAGGAAAGACGTATATGCTGAGGCCTTAGGCACCTAACAATTTGTAACAGAAAAGCTCCAAATGGTCTCCTGAGTATGGAGATCTATGTTTTCTTTCCAAAAAAATGTACCATTGATTACATCTTTTTTTTAAGAAATCAGCAAAGGAAGTTTTTGCACTTTTACCCTGTCCCTCAGAGAACAGAGTATTTTATCATATGTGCATTTAAAATAAAACACAGACACAGTTCTCTGACCACCAAGTAGCGCACAGCCTTCCCCATCAGTGCCTTAAAACACCAGGTTACAAGGTCATTCTTAGTCTTGTTTTTTCCATCTCTCTGGTCCAGGAAGTCCCTAATTCCCATTATACCTGCCAGTGTTTCCAAGGAAGCCAAGAAAGACAAATACTGCTGATTTCTGAGGCAGCAATCAGAACAAATCCTACATTTGTTTCCAACTTGACCTGGCTAGGCAAAATGGCTCAGAAAACTCGTTTGGTTGCTGTTTTTTTTTCCTTCCTGCCTTGCTGTGTTTTTCAGAAAGCGTAAGTGAATCCTCATGTATGCATTTTTGGAAAGGATCAGTTCTTAATCCCCAAAATGATGAAGCTGAACAGAGCACTGTCTGTTTATACCATTTCCTAACTTTTCTAAGAGTTTCTGCATATGTCTGCATCATGAGTATGCCTTTCTGCTCTCATAGGCCAATTGGAAAGCTAAGCCAAGCAGGTGAATTTCTGCACCTCTGTGGAAATCCATAGATATCAAGAGGCTTTGGAGGTCAACCTGAGCAGAGCCCATTGCACAGTTGGGGTCACAGATCAAATCTGACCATTAAGACTTCCCCAACACTAATTTCATTCAGCCTCTAAGGGTTACATCACATTATAACTTGCCAACAAGGCTAAATCTCAATCTGAGAGCTTAATAGGTTTGTAGTAAAGCCCATGCTCAGGCTTAATCCTCTGTCATAGTTGGCTGTGCAGGTGGGCAACACGGTAAAGATTCCAGTAGAACTCACATTGTGTCAGCTTTCATGAAGAAAAACTCAAAGCTGAAAAGCTGTTTTTTTTTTAACCCTGCAATTAGCGCAGAATAAACAAATACATTTTAAAAAAGTTACCAAGAGTTAAATTTCCAGAAAATCAGAAGCCTCAAAGGCCACTACAGTGATTAAGTGTTGTGCATTTGACATGATTCAGAGCAGTCTTGCTCTTACACTGATTATAACTGGATCCATTTCAGCAAATACTGTGTCATAAGAGTGACTAGAATATCCATAAGAAGGTCACTGCTTGGGAGTGCTGCGATTAAAATGCACCAAAAGAATCATAGTTTCTAACTGCTGCACTAGTAAAGATATGTGCGATTAGTGTCAGTGCTGACGTGGAATCAAAGGAAACCAGAAGATTAAAACTGAGCATTACTGTGATTAAAAACATAGGCACAGACATTGCTATTTTATTTTTTAATGCAGGACTGTATTATAGTGGCCGCTGGATAATAATCTTACAGAAGACAAGAATATTCAAGTCTCTGTATTGATTCGATATCTTATAGCTCCAAGTCATGTATAACTTTCAGTTCTTAATGATAATAACACTGTTTAGAGAACAGAATGTCAAAAATTGTAGTTAGACTGAAAACAAAACACTTGTTATTTTTTCAGCCAATAACATCTGGCTGTGCATATCAAAAGAGGATTTTCGCTTTTTTCTTCTACAGCATGGCTTAAACTAATAAACAGTAGAGTTAGGTGAGCCTTGAATAGAGCATTGTACAATTGGTTGGGTGTGATAGACAGAGGTTGCTTCACTTTTCTCTCAACTGCCAGGTTAAGACAACATTCTTCCTTTCTACTTTCCTGGTTAGCCAAATCTCTACTAAATTATGCAAAAACTGTATTATCAGCATTCTCCGCTCCACAAAACCAGAAAAACATAAACCCTGAAATGTGCTTATTTTGCATTTTTCCATTTCAATATTTCAGAGCAGTGCTACTAACATACATGCAAGAAGCTTTAAAAACCTGGCAATATTAGTTCAATTGCTGAATAACAAGGGGAAAAGGAAAAAAAAAAAAAAAGGAAAGGACTGACTATACTAGAATTGTACCATATCAGTCAACAATACCTACCAAATGTTAATCCGATTTGGCCTGCTGCACCAGAGTGAATCAGCTGAAAACATATTCCAGGCACCTGTGGGAGAGATCTATAATGAAAATGATGGAAACCAAAGATTTTATTTAATGCTATCATATTTCCCTGCACTAGTAAGCTTGAGTTCTTTGGAAAGATGACTTTACCAGGTAAGTGCATTGTCAAAACTTATTTCAATAACGTATTTGTTTTTAATAATACACTAGTCTATAATAACCTACAAGAGTAACTCAAACTGACATTATCTATAAAGTGTAAAATCCAATATAATTCAATTAAATACCAATCTAACAATTTTTATGCAAATTTCCTTACTTCATCTTGATCACTCTTTTATCTCTGGGGATCATTCTCAATTTCCTTTTCTGTAGCTTTTCTAGCGGTACATTGCATTTTGGTAATATCACCACTGAGGCTGAAGACAATATTTCAACTATTAAGCCTACCTGAAAATTATATTTAGATTTATATCTGTGTTAGTTATACAACTTTGCTTTCCCGTGATTTTTTCAAAGTGCTTTTCCATGGAGCCTAGAAAGTTCACATAGGACAGCAACATTGTTTTTGCTCTGTTCTGCCTTTCAGACTAGTTTTTGATTATATTAATAGCATTTGTACAAGCATGTTCATTAGAAAGAAGGCTATTAGCACATCCTAGATTGCCAGACACTTCCCATTTTAAGTTTCAGTTGCTTATGACTTTGCCAAACATTAAAGGTTTGGGCTGAAATTTTCCATGCTATGTCTGTGCCTCAAGCTGAGATATATTGGAAAACTTCAGCTTAAAAAATCCAGCCATTTCCAAGAATGAGAGTAAGGGAAAAACATTCTGTTTCACTCATGTAAAAAAAAAAATCTGAGACATTTTCACTGGAAAGCTCTCTTGCTTTCGTGTACTGAATTGAAATTGGCAGAAAGTAAGCATTTTGTCCAGGGTTGTGCTTTTTATTTTTCCCCTGAAAATCAATCCAATATGGGCTACTTAAAACCTTTGGGAAACTGTGCCCTGTGTGTATTCCCTGGAGCACAGCGTCCTAAACAAGTGTCTAACACCTAGAGTTCAGTCCCACACAGTCATGACAAATGCACAGAGGGTGTCCAGGCCTGAGAGCGCCGCATCCTGTCCTCCAAGCCCTGGGCCACAAAACAACTCCTAATGTTCTATGACACACCAAAGACATGAAGCATGAGATTAAACTATACCAAAATTAAAATGAGAGTATGGTACATGAAGAAAGCAAAAACAAGGGAAAAAGGTGGGGAGAAATTATTGCTGTTGCCATTAAATACATTTTCTAGGTGACCTAAGGACCAGACTGCTGGGAAAAGTGCAGGCAATTGGGGAATGCACTGGTCCATAACAAGTTGGAAAAAATTCCCCAAGTTTGGACTTAATGTTTAATTTGTCAGCACCACTGGCAATTACATTCTCAGTGAATAAGCTTGCTAAAAGACATTTTTCTCTCTGATCAGCCATTACTAGGGCATCTTTGTGAACAGATAACTGTTATCTATCTTTCCTGAGCTTTCAGTCACAAACTGCTGTTGACACAAGGAAAGAAGCTGATTAATTCAGCAGTCAAGAGGAACAAGACCTAGCCTTGCAGTGGCAGCGACAGCATTGACCTCAGACAGTGACAGTCAAATGGGAAGAGAAGTCTGGATTAGCATGATATGGACTGAGTTAGTAGGGGCAAGGGAAGACTACCCACATATGGTGCACACGCAAAACATTTTCAAATTTGACATCCAAACAGTGTCAGTGGCAAGGCTGTTCTATTGTCAGCTTTTCAAATGGACAAGCCATCATTTTTCTGCAACCATAATGTAGCAGTTCACTAAGATTTTAAGTGACTTGCTTTAGATATCCATCTTTTTAAGTCTGGACAGAGAAAATTAGCAGGTCCTCCAGAATGATGATGGGCACTGAAGTTCTTGTCATGGTTGTCATCAACGAAGAACAGAAGTTCCACTTTATCTGGCCTTACATTTTCTATATTGTATAATTTGCAATTGCTTCCTACATTGGGTGTTCGCAGCTGGTTGTAACCCAGTGTTCTGTGAAGCTCTGCCACAGTTGTGCTTTATAGCACCTTATACCACCTGTTGTGGTTAACCACCCGTATTACAATGGATCATAGAATCATAAAATCATTATGGTTGGAAAAGACCTTCAAGATCTTTGAGTCCAACCGTAAACCCTTTGACACCATGCCTGTTAAGTCATACTTGATACTGCAGATCAAGAAGTTTGGGGCAGAAGTTCATGAGAGCTTGTATTAGCCTGCAGAAATTCTGAAGCCACTGCTGGTTGAGTTGCAGAATTATATAAACCCACCCTGTTTTCTGCTCATACAAGGCCTACAGAGATGCCATTTCAAAAGATCCACGATTACAGCATGAATTGAATCAGCCATGTCTTGTGTTCCTGCTCCAGATTCAAAGCCTTTCAACACTGCTCTGAATGACTGTCCAACATCATGAGTGCTTATGCTGCAAGGACAAAATCCTCTGATAAAATAATTCTGCCAAAAAGAGTGAAAAATGAGCATTCTGCTGGGCCATTAAATCAAGACAACTCATATCACAGTGTACCACACAGCAGTGCTTACTCACATTCAACTTTGCATGGCACAAAGAAAGCTAGGACATATCCATGTGTGACTTTAACATCAGCCACAAGCATTAAGAAATCGAAGATATCTGGCATGCTGTGGTAAATGAAAATTTGCATGGAGATGTGCAATTTGTATGCCTTGCCATCAGGAGCAGGGCCATAGCATATACATTCTGGGGAGAAGAGCAGTAAAAGTGATGAAAAATGGAGGATAAAGAACTACATGGGCCTCTGCCATAGAGGTGCTACATATCAGAAATAAAATAATCTTTTCCACATGTGCGTACCTAGTCATGTGGTGCTTCTTTTCTGACTGGAAATTCAAGGACATGATCTGCAAAGATGCTGAGCTGACACAGCTGGAGCTAAAGCAATTGAGAACCAGTTTAAGCATATGAAGTGTAATATTAAATATGTGATCTCTTAAAAGTTCAGGAATCTTGAACTGGGCACCTGAAATTTGTGAGCATTATTAGCCTCAGGCAATTTCTGAAGAGGCAGATAAGCTGGTTGGTAGAGCAAGTAGTTTAGAAAAGATGATGGCAGGGTGACTGTTGTAGGGGAAAGTTAGCCATTACTGCCCGTAAGCATGACTATCCCGTGTTGTTATTCAGCTGTGTTTGGGGGTTCGTGTTTGTTTTCACATGCAACTTTTTGATCATGTGCATGAAAATATATTACAAATTATTTCCTTAGATACGATTTTTAACCTTTAATTGTTAATAAATAAAATTGTTTTAAAATACATATATTTTAAAAGTCTGAAAATGTAAATTGAAGAAACAGGAGAAAAGCCATTTTACTGTATCTGTTTGGCAGTCCTTTCTACCTACTGCAGCATGCTACCTCAGATATGATTTCCTCTCCTCCCTTCTTACAAAGGGTATCTTGGATTAAAAAAAAAAAACAGAACATCTTTATAATTAATCCGATGGTGCTTTGCATTATGGATTAGAAAGATCTTTTCATCTGGAAGATCCAAAAGAACCAGCTATGAATCCTACTGGTAACTGCACTTCTCTTTTATCCATTAGGATTAGATTCAAATTTTTTAATTGAACAAAGACAATTCTCCTCAGTCATGGTGATTTTGATGCTCTAAAGAGAAGTCAAGCGTGAGCTGGGCACAGCAGAAATCTATAATATTTTAAAGTGATTTTTCTTTCCTGCTAATGTTCAGCTAACTCAAAAACAGCCAAATATTCTTATGGATCATCAACCTGAGAATTTAAAAAAATAAAAAACAAACAAAAAGACCAAAAATCCAGAAACATTTAGTCACTTCATTCAGTCTTTCAGCTATATATGGACAGTCTGGCAGTTTTGAGTGGCTACCAAGTCAACATTAAATTATAGCAATGCTACCACAAAGCAGTACCCCTAGTACCACATGCACTTTTGCATTTTCATTGTGTATCTGTGTTATGTATTGTGTGTCAGTACAATCTATGTATTTTCCAAAATTCTTAATATGATTTTACTTTAGGTATCAAGGTGCCTCATTTTGGGTTGAAAGAGCAGCAGATTTTATCACAGACTTTGAAGTTTTCTCCATGGCTTATTCCAAGTCTGTTTTCTTTTTGATACTATTTTGCTTCATTCTTATCCTCACTGGACAAATACAAACTCTAAGAAGGCTTCGTTCACACAAACAAAAAATCCCACAGTTTTAAGATGAGTATTCTGATTTGGTTTGTAAACCTCCTACCAACTGCAATCTGAATTAAAATCAGAGAATGCTTGAAGAAATACCAAATCAGAAAATCAAATAGGATGTAAAAATCTTGCTGTCCTAAAGGCAGAGGAATAGGGTTTTTTTTCTTATTTCTCTATTCTTTTGTACATGCACAAAAGATCTGCACACCTTGAGCATTGCCATATGTCTCTGTTTTGCATATTCGCAATTGCAAATAATACTTTATTATTACCCTAACAAAATGCCCTGATTAGATAAGGCAGGACTCAGTGCCATTGAGCTGCCTCTCCTAACACAGGTCTCTTTCATTGAAAAGCTTTATAGTTATTGATCCGTGTAAAAGTGAGCATATGCTTAACTGTGCAAGATTAAGGAGTTCATAAACTGAGGAATATTTTAGTAATATTCATTCAAGTAACATATAACTCAAAGAAAAAAAAAGAAATCTCAAGTTGAGAAATGATGGGTTCACTGGTCAGAAAATTGCAAATATGAAGTCAGCCAACACCACACTGATTTAGCAACACAGAAGAATTACCTCTTATGGCATAGCATACCTTGAACCATTCAATAAAGGTTTCTATTTAACAAAGAGAATGTAAATTGATAATGCTGGAGGCAGTCATCATGCTTGAACTACCTTGAGCTTCTTGAATTTCCCAAGTGGAGAGCTTGATCTTTCGAATGTAATGTTGCATGATTCTTTGAACAAATTTTGCTCATTTAGAAATTAAGAAGGAATGCAGGAGCAATATAAGCTGTCTTAAATATCTAAGGAACCTCAGTGTGTTTAGTTATTTTAATGAGGGAAGAAATCTTAACTATGCTAAGGCATTACAAACATTTAAGTCTCCTTAGGAGTTTAAAGCAGCTCAGCTGCACTAGGATATTGTAAGAGCTTAAAGAATTTTTAATTGGTTTATATGTCAAAATTCTTAACTGATCTTAGACGAGTTAAGTGCCATAATCCCAAACTCTGACACCTTTATCCACTCAAAACAATCAGTGAGGTGAAAACTATAAGTTTCAGAGGTTTTGCCTTTGCATCACTGGGCCAAAGCCTGCAATCCATGTTCAGACAAGTCTTTCATAGCCACTGAGCTCAGCCTGCTCTGAATTAATGAATGTCTTTAGGTAATTTTCATGAATTTGAACTAATAATTCAATCGTAAACACTGTTTACCTACAATGGTACCTAAATCCTGCTTGAGGCCATCTGTGGTACGTACTAGAAGTACTTAGTTACAGTCAAGGGGAAAGCCTGCAGTTAATCTCTGAACTGCCTCCTACTGTCCTAGTTCTCAAGCCTGTGTCCAATTACTGAAGTGTCCTGTGCTCCAGGATGTCTACTGAGAAGATAAAATATATGTATCAGTATATTTACAAGCAAAACAGAACTGACTTGTGAGGAAAACACAACTTATAGCACTTCGGAGGCAATAAGTAAGGAAGTGGAGAAAGGCAGCAAGTTGTGAGTGGTAGGTTTCTCCCTACCTACAATGGTTCTACATCTGATATGCTGTCAGCTGCTTACTGAAATGCTGACATTAAGTTTCTAGGCCCTACATAGCAGAGAGTTGCAATTATCATATATAAACTATATATTTATAATCAAACTATATATCCTTATACACGTTATATATCATTGTTAAAATGCACTTATTTTAATTTTAGAGGAGCAGACTAATTATGGTTGGCTGATTTTTTTTATTCTAACAGTAGTTAATATTAGTACCACCAGCCCAAAACTTAGTTTAACATCATTTCATAGGGCAGTTGCTATAAACAAAAAGCTCTCTGTGCACTCAGCATGCCAAAGAGAATATGAAAATTAAGGCAATGTTCCCGGGAAATCTGTCTCTGTGATACAGCTGAGAACTCAGTAAACATATTTATTAGAAATTAGTGGCTTTCTTGCAATTGTAATAGCTATTTCAGGAGGAAGGGTATTTTTAAAACCATTTAATAAATTTCAGCATGCAGATCCTATAGACTTTATCAGTGGGATGGCTGCTTCTAAATCTTACAGATGTCAAAAGACCTATCCACATAGAATCATAGAATGCTTAAGGTTGGAAGGGACCTCTAGAGGTCATCTAGTCCAACCTCCCTGCACATGCAGGGTCACCTATCCACATATATTAATAGTTTATAATTTGCAATGCTGTGTTTAAATAGGGTAGACTTTTCACAGGACACTAACTTATGATTACCAGTACAGGTTGCATACAGGTTGCAAACTTTTAGTCATACCAACTTGGGCTGTAGTTATCCTGGTCCCTTGATAAAGAAGGGCTCTATATAGTAGACCCCTTTGTCCATTATAATAATCACTCAAAAGAACTATTACTGCATTGCCAAGAATAGGTTAGACAGCATTTCCAAAGCTCTGAAATTAATCAGAGGATATTAATAAAGAGCAGCTGTGCTTCTTATGCAGCACCAAATCAGCTTTTTTTTCACTATTATTTTATTTGTTATAGAATCACCTAAAGCAGCACCTTCTTGGAGCTAGGTGTTGTACAGACAAGTTTATGTGTTTAATGCAACACAAAGGAGGAGAACAGACCGTGGATAAAAAAGTCAGATAAAAACAATTTTCTGTGGTACTGAAAGGAGTGGATAAGAAAAAAGAAAATGAAAAAGAAAGAAAAAAGATCATAAAATTACCTCTGCATAAGGAAATCCTCAGTTAGAAGAGCTGTAAGGAGCATAAATAAGCAAATGCCTAGTGAAAGGGATACTGGTTTGGAGCCACACTGAGGGCTTGCAGTGAGAGAGCTGGACAAGGATGCTGGTAACTAAAGATGTAATATCCTGGTTGAAACGTTATTACAGTTCACACATTTTAGACTGTTGAAGTAGCTCCATGTGGCTTCACACAGTTTTCCAGTATTAACAACTCTCAGTACTGAAAAGTACAAGTCAGTCTTCAAAATACGATGATCTAAAAATAATTAAGAGTTGTAAAAATAAATGCCATATGAGTTCTTTTTGTTTCTGCACATACAGGTCTAATCAAGTCAAAATTGTGTTGAACTTTTTTCTCCACATATGTAAAAAATGGAAATGTTAATTAAAAGTACATTGCTTAAAGAAATGACATCGCTATCTTCTATTACACACATTTAAGATTTGGGACAATAAATATGCAGCTTCTGTGCCTATGATCTAATCTACTTAACCTCTTCCTGTAATCAATCATTTTTTTACTGGAACGAATTGTAATTATGCCTTTCATTTACTCTTTGTTGTTGCCTGAGTGTAACTAAATTTAATAGTGCAATTGCGACGTATCCAACAAATCACTTTGCATTACTGCTTAAACAAGACCTATCTATCTTGGGTCTACTTGAGGCAGGAGAAAAATCATTATCCGTCTTTAGTGTACTTAAAATTCCTAAGTAGTGTACTGCTCATTTCAATTTATAATTCCTAAAAGCTATTGAAGCCTAAGAAAGCATTACAAGAAATAAAACACCTACTTATTGCAAAATTCCTGTATTTTAAACAAAAACATTTAGATATTTAGAAATTGCCAAGTGAATGCTATCTTAAACAAGATAACTACATTTGGAAAAAAAAATGCAAAAAATCTAAATCTCTCTGAATAGTTTGCAAAGGTGGTTATTTTATTTCAATGCGGATACTTTTGAAGGATCATCCATGCTTTTTAGGAATGAGAATAAATTTCACTTTTCATGCATTATTATAGCTTTACCTTATTTGATTAAAACATTTTCAAAACTGAAGCTGTTGAAACTGTACATAGTATATATAGCATGATGAACGAGTCTGGAATGAGATGAAGGATGGAGGGTGGTCTAGCACAATGAGTCTAGGGAGAAATCAGCTGAGTTGTCAACTGCTCAGTCAAGACCCTCAGCAAACCCTGCCAGGTTTCTGCTCAGCCTCATTCCAAGCTTCTCGGAGTACTTTTAGCTTACTCTTTCTTTCTAGATGATTTAGTTACATTATGGTTTAGCTGGGTGCTTGCTTTTCCAAATCTGGATCAATACAAGCCACTCAGGGGCTTTTTTGTACATGTTTCCAAAGGTATCAATTTAAGTCATGTTTCTGATTGTCTTTCTTTCTATACTCTTGTCAACACTACAGAGACTAGAGCTGTTGGTCTTTTGGGGAGCCAGCAGTTGCATCTGTTACATGACTTTACCTACAGCTTTGAGGAGAAGATGTTAGAGATGCCTAGATCCTGGCAGACTGCAATCTTTTCTTTCCCTTCTACCTAATTAGACTGCAGGAGCAGCATCTCCAAGACATACCAGACACAATATCTGTGCACCAAACACTTAGCTGTGATTGCGTATTTGTTGTTAATAAAAAGGCTGTGTCCTACTGTTTACTCAGTGTCGATGCGGAATTAATGGTTTGATAATAAAAGCTACTCAATAGGTGTTAAGATTGAAAATGGTAAAAGGCTATAAATGTTTTTTTTGTTGTTGTTTAATTAAATAGGTAACTTTCTCTATTTAAGAATTTCCAATTAAACATCTGAGAGTGATGTTGCTAGAAACTGGCTATGCATCTTTTTCTTCCATGTGTCTCATTTAGTTTGTTATTTCTTTGCTTAGTAACTAATTGTATTTAGTTTTGAACTTTCTTGCTTCCACTTCCAGCCGTGCCTCACATGTCCACCAAAGGTAAGTACTCCTTCACACCTGCCTGGTCCTCCTTGAGGTCCAAAACACTGGTCAAAGCCCATTTTTCTGAGGAATATTCAGGCAGCTACTATAGAGTTCTGTAAAGGTGGGAGACCAGGACTTGTCTCGTGTGCGCGTCTAGCAGGAATTAGAAGAGAGGGAGCTCTTAGGGAGCTGGCTGAGGTGAAGGAAGAATAAGAAGGTCAGCTCACACCAGTTGATGACTGCTCCATCAAAAACTGCATCCCCTCAAGCTTGATGAAAGCTGACCTGGAAGAACAGAAAAGAGTTGCTCTTCTTTCGTTAGGCTTTATGGTTCTGGGCCATGATCTGAGTTAGTTTGTGCCCCCGTTGCGATGCAGTGTGGGTTTTCCAGCAGCACCTGGAAGACCTGGCAGAGTGGACATAGACTATGATCTGGATTGTCCACTTTATCAGAAAAGTAGGAGAAAAGTAGGACCTTCAAAATATCCTGCCATCATCAAAGTAGCCATCAAAAAATATGTGTTAATTACAGATGTAAATCCCTGGTAGGTTCCCCTTGTATGTTATTGAGCTATTCTGCTCCCCGAGCACTGTGAACAGTATGACCAAGCAGTTAATTCATATAGCAGCACTTACGTAGTCTGCTTTGCAAATACAGATAGACAGAGAAATTGTCATTGCCAGAGTTACAGTGTTTTAGGAATGATGTCAGCCAATTCTAATCATATGTTACTCAACAGAACTATTTTCTAGAAGAATGGAAACAGGCAATGAGAAAAAGCAAATCAACATGAACAAATCTGCAAGGCAGACAAATCTGCCCATTTGGTCCCCAACCCTTAAGTTTGTCAAACAGAATTAGATTGCCTTGCCTCAGTCAGCACCCTTGATTTGTTTGAATATCATTAACATTTGGAAACTAATACACAAACCATAATCCAGATGATTATGGAGTACCTAATCTTAATTCTCTGTATAAATCTCATTTCTTTAACATCAATATTTAAGGAGAAGAGGTGAAGGAGAAGGAATTTGGGAAAGGAAATGGCAGCAATTACACATATGAGGGCTTCAGGTGTATCATATTAAATTGCCTTTAACTGAAAGAAGACTTTTATATTTGGCAAATCCAAAAACAAACAATAAAATTCAGTAGCATGACTATTTAGCTAAATAAATACATTTTTCACT
Source organism: Tinamus guttatus (assembly GCF_000705375.1). Next base: position 416,785 of record NW_010580604.1, read on the forward strand.
TGTTAAAGTCCAGAATAACTCGACTGCATTTCCATGCGAGTATGGCTTACATTTCTCTTCATCAATTTGCAATATGAATATGGAACTGGAGATACAGGGAAACATTGCCTCCAGTCAGGGCTACAATAAACTAAAAACCTTTTAAAAAGTTAGGTTGGCATGAATGTGGCAAGTCATCGGACCTTTATAGTGTTTTCAACTGCGCCGGAGGTGTGGAAACCGATTTGCTGAGGACAATATGCAAAACAAAGACTTTGTGGTTATGCGGGGGTTAATTACAAACAACGGAGGTTCATTATACATTCTAGGATGTTGTTCTCTCATACAAAAGATGCTCTCACTTGTTAAATGTCTAGCCTAGACTATCAGAAATTGCATTACACTTGGTAACCCTCCCCTTATTCCCGGACTTTCTTACCCTAGCCTTTTTTTTTTTCCTCCCATCTCTATTGAAAGATAGTAATTAAACACTAAAGCCTCTCAGTTTCTGCAGCACTGCAGGGGAACTCCTCCCTGTAATAAGCTCCAATTACTGGCTGCGACTGCAGCTGATGAAGGATTATCCTCTCACTCAGCTACGGCAAGCTCTAGAGTATAATCTTCAATTAGTTCAATTCATGTAGCACACTGGCAGGCAGGCCACTAGGTTTCCCACGACTTACACAAACAGCCTTTCTTTGACACCCCCCAACTCTGCACAGATGGTCTCGGGACTGTCTGTTGCAAAGTTCAGTGCATCTGGCCCCTAAACCCACCTAATGCAGGCAGCGAAACAAAGAGCCAGACTCAAGTGCTCTACAGTACCTATTTGTTTCAGTAACAGCAGGCTTTAAAAAAAAGAAAGAAAGAAGGAGAAAAAAAAAGGAGAAATTATTCAAGGAGTCAGAAAACAGGTGGATAAACAAAAAACAACCAACAAATCTTCTGGACCGACAATATAAATTATTTTTTCTAGTAGTTTTTAGCTGTGCTTAAACCTTTAAAATCCAGTTACGTGCCAATATAAAAGATCTGGATGTAAAAGACAAAAGACAAGGAAGGAAAAATTAAAACTACAGTTTTTCAGGTCTTTCCCTTTGTGCTTAGGTATTGCAGATATCTTCAAGAAATAGTTGGGTTTTTGCAGAATGTCTTTTCAATATCAAGCTGGAACAAAGACTATTATGGGCCTACATTCAGGCTGAACTCTGAGTTCTTGGCTTCTGTATGCTGCTATTTCAGATGGTCTTCTGTGTATTAACTCCATACTCAATGCCTTTAATTGCTGACTACAAAAAAAGCACGTAGTTGTATTTATTAAAGAAAGTATTTAAGAGCAGATAAAGTCTAATTGGTTGCGCTTTCCCTTTTTTACCTTTTTTTCTTTTTTTGATACTGGAAGATTTCATCACATGACAGCCACCTAAATAAATAAATAAATAAATAAATAAATAAAAGATTGAAATAGAGTAGTCCCACTAACATATCAGTCATACTGCTGCCTTCATGGCTGTTTAAGCAGCAAGGCAAAGGGATCTTTTCTCAAAGGGGGACTTGTTTTCACCTGGAATGAGGCTTCACAGCTTTATGGTATGAAGACGTGATGGGTGCTCTCACTTCTAGTAAGAGTAAACAGTTACCCATATAGTGAAAAATACCACAGCAGCAGCAACTGCATCAGTACTGCCTTCCTGTATCGGCCACTCTAAGTCAATAGCATTTGGCATTGTAAAGATAGCCCTTACAAAAACACTCTACAGTGAGTGCAACATCATATTTGTCTTTTAAAATGACTTCTTATCTCAGGGCCTGTGTTTCCATGGTCCCAAGGACCAGAAAACCTCACTGAATCATTCATGCCACGAAACAGGAGGAAACTGGGTCTGCGGAAGGTGTCCCTACCCTGCCCCTCCAGAAATGCAAGTTCCAGGGCACTCCAACAGGCAGCAGCAAGATCCTGGATAAGAAGCATGGATTTACCTACACGAATTTCTGACACAGAAAGTAGTATAACTACTGAGCTTCTGAACATTTATGCTTTTATACCTTTAAAGTACATAGGCTCTTATATGTCTCCAAACCTGGAAGGACTTAGGTGTTTGAAAGTCTTTTTTTTTTTTTAATGTGTTACTAGGATTTAACAGATGCGATTATTTTAATTCACAAAACTTGTCTACATCACTTAATATCATCCTTACATAACATTCAGAATACCACTATATACATACACCTCTGTCGTTACTAAAAGAAAACAAAGAAAAGATACTTGGTTTTGGCTGTTTATTTTAGACAGTGTGTAAAGAGGTAGAACTAAAATATAGATCTCATTCTGTAAAATGCCAAATACCTCGAGCAAACTGGCAAATAAATGTTCTGCAAAAGCTCTTTGCTGTTCTTACTGCTGTTAACTCTTCACATTATACAGTGCTATAGGTGTTTGCGTAGAGAATACAAAATCAGTCATTGCCCTAAGGAACATTTTATTCATAATGGTGCTTTTCAGGGTAAAAGTTCTGTGTGCAGCAGTTCAGACTTTCAGACTACAAGTACCCCAGGTTAGGTACTGTGTAAATACACACACAACTTTCAGACTAAGACAGAATACTAATAAAGAGGGTCTGAAAGACAATACCTCTCCTATTTCCAATAGACCCAGGAGTCAAAGAAATTTGGGTTTAGGTTTCTAATATTTGTGGAGGTTGTTCTGCCATTATGAAAACAAGCACATGTAAAAGCAAAAATATTCCATAAATTTAACTTTCCTTTTTCCTGGGCACTCATGAAAAAAACAACCAACAATGACCCAGCCTCAGTCTTCAAATGGGCAGTTTTCAAACACAAAGCCTGAACTACATGTTTATGTCCCACATCTCGATGTTGGAATTGGCCCTTAGTCTTATTAAACCCATAACAATGTCATCAGCATTTCTATAAACTGCAGCATTTGATTCTCTTAAAACGTGATCTTCAAAACTGTAATTTTTTTTACTGTTTAATTTCACAGGCCGTTTTTGTGACTGTGAACTGAGCCTTGAGTCATAGCAATGTTACAGGTACATGGTATCAAATCAGCTAAATTCCAAAATGGTGGCCCATACTGTACCACCTGAGCAGCTTAAAGAAAAAAATAATGCAATGAAACAAATGCCATCTAAGAGACAAGCACCTGGGTCTGAGCCTTCCTGATTTCAGCTTTTGTGTCCCTTCTGTAATTTCTCTCAGTCCGAATGACTGGCTGGCTCACTTCACAGACAAACAGCATAGAGCACAACCCAGGCTCATTCTCCTCCTTGTCTGCTGGGCATTGTCCCAGATACAATAGCAAATAAGAATCCCCTCAAAATACCATGAACTTCAAGCAAACAGAAAATAAACTGAAGACAGGAAATGTGAAGTGAGCATCTAATCACCAACACTCCCCGGTTGTAGCCAGCAGTAGGCTGCAAGTTCATGACCATCAGTTGGTGCAAGCGTTGCTTTACTGAATGAAGGAGAACACAGCTACTCTGCCTCCCTTCTCCACTCAGTTGGGAGTTAACGTAAATTTGGAAGACAAAACTTCTCAGGCCTCTAAGGATTTAAGGAAATGTGAAGCACCACACAGATAAACTGACTGCACAGTATGCACACAGGCTTTATTTTAACCTTCATGGTGTCATAAGGTAACTTCAGGCCTAAATATGTATATATATATATATATATATGTACATACATGTATGTGTATATTAAAAGAATTGCATATTTGGTAAAAGACAAATTTAGACTGTATTCAAATGACAATGAAAGGAACATGATACATCCACGTTTACTGGAGAAGCTCAGCTGGAGTATAAACAGAAAGCAGTGCAAGGGTAAATAGTTGTGATACTGCCTTGCCTGAGGTACTGCCTCACTGATTAACTTTGTTATGCGATCTACCTTCTAGCCTGAAATTCCACCATTAATTGGTTATTCCTGAACAACACTTGGAAATCTCTAGTCTGATTGTGAGACCCTTTCAGAAGCCATTCTTTTTTGACCTGCTCTATTTGGATCTGCCCAGGTGCAGAGCTATCCTAACTGCTGTTGCACTATGTCCTTCAGCTTGAGCTCCTCCTGCTTGAATGCGAAGAGCCAGGGATCACTGCCTTCGGGACTGCAGAGATGAGCATCTTGGTACTGTGGTGCCTAGACCTCAGGGCTGCTCTCTCCCATGAGCTCAGCCAGCCTGAAAGAAGACATGCAAAGAGGAGAAGGTGCTTCTGAACCCTGCTACTACTCTGAGAACAAACACTATTTATATTGCATGGTCAGAACTCTTCCTACAGTTTTTGCCCATAATCACACAGATAATGTACTGTCAGACTGATGTAGAGGACTCATTTGGAAAGACTTATTGCCTATGAAAGAACGTGCTGTTAGCACTATAAGCAGACTCACATACTGTACTCAGTTACAGAAAACTGCTGATATCTTACAATCAGGCATGAAAATACTTAGTGTGCTTATATTTCTTGCTGAGCAAAACTCATGTAAGAATGACATAGTAGGAAGATATGAATAGGTAACAATAAATAAATAAATACAAGCCACACATACAATGGGTGATATGGTGACAAACTTACAGGTTGCACTTGTCACAGACTTCTTAATCCTTAGTTACAGTATATATAATTTGGATATAAATAGTTACAGTATATATAATTTGGATATAAATTTGTTTAATATATCCAAATTCAGCAAAAATTCATGTAAAGCATGTAATTTTGCAGTACTTTTGCCATCCACCTACTGCTGTAGCTTCATGGCTCTCTCTCTGATTTCTCATTCTTCAGGCTTACCTATAATTTTAGTGGAATCTCTGACTAAAAATACCCTTCTTCCTCTTTACATTTTCTCTGGGGAAATAAATGGGGAATACACCTGGGAATCTCATAGCATCTGTAAGAGAGCAGTGCCAAATTGAATATATCATGACTGCATGCTGGAGAATATAAAGACAGGGACTTATAGATAAAACGTAGCTTCACAAGGCTAGATTGAACACTGAACAACAACAAACAACAACAAAAAGGCAGCAAAACATGAAAGAGAGAATCAAAATGTACCTGCTGCACTGAATATTGTAATGTTTTTGCTGCAAATATTGCATATTACGGGATGTTCTGTCCTGAAAAAACAGCACTCTCAGGGAGGCAAGATGACTAAGAAATTTGCTGATAAGATGTTGAGATTTTCTTGCCAAGTACAGTTGCCAAGTCAGACTTACTTCAGAAGTGACTGAAAACTGTCATATTTTAATAACAGATAGCTGGCTTGAGTCTATTTGGTAACTGTGACTAAGCAGAGAAAGTATATCTCCAGAGTTGTTAATCTTTCAACAACACTAAGATAAGGCAAACATGTTGTAGTAACAAAAGAATTAGTAGGGAAATAAGTCTTCTATAAGCAAAAAAATAGTCAAAGCCAAAGTCAGATAAGAAATATATTAAGCTTGTAGGCCTGAAAGAGAAGCTTAACACTATTATTTGACAACTGAGCAACGTGGTCCTTGTCTGTTTAAAACACAGCCCAGCAAATTGCAAGGATCCACTCACCTGCTTGAGGTTAGGTGCTTCACACTTTGCTTTTTAGGTACAAGCTTTCCTGGATCAGGGCCAGGCTGCTAGTAGAGACATTGAGAAAAAAAACATGCCAAACAAGTCATAATGCATCTGAAGAACATAAAGCGCTAGGTTTCACGAAGTTGGTGTGGCTACTGTGTGTGTTCTGGGTTGATGAAGCATGCACAATTATAGCATTTGCTTTAAACAATGTGCCCTGCTTCATGTAAATACTGTACATAGGAAGCAACGTGAACAAAGGATAGAAAGGATTATGTCATACCTTCATCTTTTAACTGAAAGCAAGAGGCGTTAACATTTAAAAAACTGTTGTATAACATCGACCAAGGTCTTTAAAAAGGCGGGGGAGGGGAAGAAAACTTGTTAAAGAGCAACTTTGGCTCTCTGGACCCATAGGAAATATGTTTTTTGAAAATGATGTGTTATTACTGAAAATATTTGTAGGACATTAGCACAGTTTGCAATCAACATTATTAACTGCACAATAACAGGCAGGGGTTTTGTTCATCAGGATGCACATGTAATTTAGTCCATGTAAAAATTGTTATCACAGATATCAAACACCCTGTGGATAATAAATGACTGGACAATAATAAAACAAAAAGAGCTTTGTTTCGGGACACAAAAGCAAGCTGACCCTTTTGATTTATTTGTTTTTGTCTAAAGGAAACAAATGTTCATTTAGTAGTGTGAAAACACAAGAGAAGCTAAATAACAAAATCTTCATGAAAATCTTAACCCAACTTGTTAAAGACAAATGTGTAGACAAATAAATGTGAGTATAAAATAATATGTGAACAGCCCAGTAAAACATAAATATCATCAAAGATGCAGAAAAAAAAAAGTCATTTGATCTGTTTTGACATTTGACTGAGTTGTGTTGAATACATGTATGGATTTGAAGCATTTCATCTATATTCTAGAACAGTTCTGTTTAGGGAGTACCTGAAGGCATTATTTTTTTCCATCAAGGCTTGTAACTTAAGACAGAAAATATTTCAAGAAATTCAATATCCCTTGATTAACCAGATTAATTTTGTTACACGTTTTATTTGCAAAAATGTCCTTTTTATATTTCTACATGAGTGACACCTTAAAGTTGAACAACTTGAAGATTTATTGCAATGTAGGGTGGAAAAGTAAGTTTCAGAGCTTGTGCAATTTCATTTTAGAGAAACATCTTCACATAAATAAGCAGAGCTATTCAACATGCAAGTATATCAGGGAACTGAAAACTTGCTTCTTTCCAGGCTACAGAAACAAATGTAAATAGTTTGCTTAGTATCTAAATCCAAGACAAGTATTGGATTTAGAAGGCATTTTAAAATCTATATATGTAATGTAATTCAGTGAAATAGTATAATTTCGGTTAGCATCAAATTCAATTGTGCTAGACATTTCTGAGTTGTGAGATGCAACATAAGACAAACCGTTAGGTGGTAAGAGAGACACAGTTGTTCCCAACTGCTTAGCACGTTTTTTATGCAAGGTCGTAACTACAGAAGTAAATTGAAGTTTTCTCATTGATTCCAATGGGATAAGGATTTCATCTCTATAATCTCTGCTTTCAAATGTTTGAGTTTATTTTTTAAGTAACTGAGATGTTTAACATGAGATACAAATAAATGGTAGCAAAGAAAAGCAAGACAAGTCTTCTTCAGCACTTCTTAGTAGTGTGCAAATACAAGACAGGGCTGCAACTACAGACATTTCTGAGGAGATCTTGGATAAAATATTTCATGCTAAAATCTTGCAATGACGGCTGCTTTACTCAGCTGAGACTCTCTAACTAATTAACAGGGATGTAGAAATTTCATAAAAAGAAAAAAAATAAAATAAGAGCCAAGACTTTAGAGCACAGGAAGATGACAAAAGGTTCAAAAATACCACCCAATAATATCCACAATGTGACCTACTCTGTTTTGTTTCTTTCATGTTTGACTTGCAGATTGCCACTGCTGCGATAAAAAAACAACTACAGAAAAATAATCTTTCCCTTGTGGAAAGCAAATGGACAGTGGCTATCCTATATTTTCATCTACAGCAGTGCTGACTGCCTCCTCCTTGTGCTGATCCTTTACACTTAGACAAAAACAAAACACAAAAACACATTAAGTAAACATAATTTATGTTTGTTTGTCTTGATGCCATGGTGAAACCAGAGCAGTATGGAAATGGGTTAGGTTGTGAGTGAGTGAGTGAGGCCTTCAGGACAGCAAACTATTACTAGCATCCCATTGTTAAACAAACACATGCTAATGAACCTAAATGAAAATCTTTTTGATTTCTAGTAAAAAGGCAGGGTTAATGTAGCTAAAATCTCAGATGTTAGAGTGGGGACTAGAGCATGCCAAGCAGGGAAGAAAGACAAGAGGTAGGGGAAAAAATGGCCACACCGAACCAACAGTGCAAAAGAATTTCTATTCCATGCAGCCTCCTACAGACACCTAAAGTACTCCAGTATAAGCCTTGGAAAGGGAGAGTTTTAGATACAAATGTAGAGTTGACAATTTGGAACCAAATCTCTGAATTAGACTTAGAGAAAGCTGTCAGGCTCTTCCAGCTCTTGGAATCTAAAACACTGAGGGGCCTGTTCTGCTGTCATTTATGCCACATGCAGCTCAGCTTTGGGTGTCACTTAAAGCATGAGTCATCTTGTCACTCACACTTGCTTCAGGAATGAAGAAATCTCACACAATTTCTAAGTAAGTTAAACAGGGAGGAAAAAGAGGGGGTTGCCTCCCTAAGGAGTCTTTTCTCCAAAAGAAATAATTGCAGCCATCCTTTCTTTGCAAAGTTTATATTTGTATGTTAACTTTGTCTTGTGGAAAACATCTGTCCTGTGCAAAACACAAACCACACATAACTTAATTCAATGTGATACTTAAGAGAGCACTGATAAAAGAGGCTGTGCAAAAGAACCACAGAATGGTTGAGGTTAGAAGGGATAGAGATCATCTGCTCCAGCCACCCTGCTCAAGCAGGGACAGCTAGAGCACGTGGCACAGGGTGGCATCCAGGCAGGTTTGGAAGATCTCCAGCGAAGGAGACTCCACAAGCTCTCTGGGCAGCCTGTTCCAGAGCTCTGTCACCCTCACAGGAAAGCAGTTCTTCCTCACATGGAGATGGAACTTCCTGTGTTTCAACTTGTACACATTACTCCTTGTCCTGTCATTGACCACCATGGAGAAGAGTTCGGCCCCATCCTCCCTACATGCCCTCAGGTATCTGTAAATGTTGATCAGATCCCCTCTCAATCTTCTCTTCTCCAGGCTAAACAGGCCCAGGTCACTTAGTCTTTCCTCACAAGGTATATGCTCCAGTCCCCTAATCATCTTTGTGGCTCTCCGCTGGACCGTCTCTACAAGCTCCACCTCCCTCTTGTACCGGGGAGCCCAGAACTGCACCCAGTACTCCAGGTGCGGCCTCACCAGAACAGAGTAGTGGGGGAGAATCACCTCCCTCGACCTGCTGGCAACACTCCTCCTGATGCAGGCCAGAATCCCATTGGCCTTCTTGGAGACTCTAAGATGATCTTATCTGTGACACATAAAACTTCACAGAGGTTTCTACCATAATTTTGATGAAGAGTTACGTGTCTCCCATGTACCTCCCGACAGCCTACTGCTTTCCTCTTTCTCTTTTGTTTCCTATATTTCACATTTTCCTCTTTCTCCCCAAAACATTAAGGCTAGAATATTTTTCCTCTTTAAATTAAAGCTTGGGATTTTTTCAGGCAGTATCATGATCCTGGCATTGCAAGTTTTGGCAAGAATAACAAATAGATAGTTACAGCTCTAACCTTTTGGGAGCAGAGACTGCCTTTTTGTTCTGTTGGGGTAGCACCTGAGTCCTGCCAATGTTATTAGTACAAATACTAACAACCAAAGCACCATCTTAGCTTATATTTCTTGCAGAGTGACTTAAATTATGATTAAATTGTCCCTCAAAGACTGGAGAAACAAATCAGCCTGTCACTTTGGCTAATTTGATGATAACAAAAAGCAGTGAACATCGTAGATTTTGTGACTTCAGTAGGCCTAAGGAAGCAGATTATTCTCAGAACAAAATGGTGAGAACTACAGACAATACTTTAGGTGGAGATGAATTGTAATTTTGCTTATCTTTATTGTTACACTACTAAAATAACTAATAAAAATTCTTATTCAACCAAAAGTTATTCTAGTAGAATTTAGGCAAATACTTCTCCAAACACATTAACACTGCTTCGCATCCATTGCAAAGCATATTTAAGATCCTAAACTGTTAGAAATACAAGATAATTAGTATTTAATCTGTGCCTCTATACCTTGATTTCTTTATTATTTTTTAATTTCAGATAGTGTGATGCTTCTGAGACCTGTAGCAGTCACAATGGAGGATACAACAGGGATCATGCCTATTGTATTTCTCTGCCAAATACTGGAAACATGCTGAGAAATGTATAATTACATTTACTATGTGATAAGCCATTTCAATGCTGTACCTGATATCCTTTTTAATAAAGTTGTGACAACAGAAGAAACATTAGACAAATGAGAAGCCCACAGGAAAATGACAAAATATATTCCCCTAAATGTTGCCCTTATACCTTCATTATGCAACTCTTGAGGGAATAGGTATACCTGGAGCTAAAAGAACTGCATGTCAGTGTCACTGCTACCTACATCCTCATTCAGTTGTCTCTAAATTTTGTCAATTGTAAACTGATCTGAGATGGCAGATCCAGGCCCTATAAATTTGCAAAAAACAGAAACAAAAATAAAGGGAAATGCAGAAATAAAAGTTAAAAGTAAAATGTAGCACCTTTTTCTGATTATGTGTGTTAGGCTTGAAACAACTGATGCTGGGGAAACATTAAAAGTGGACTGGCTATTCAGACCAGGAGAGATGTGTAAAACAGGTTTCACTGAAACAGTGACTTAAATCTGCTACAAGTGGAACTCAGCATAGACAGAATCATGAAGTCAAATATAGGCAGAAGTACATATTATTGTTATTATGGAAATAGATTAAATTAAGAATTAGGTCATTCTGTGCCTTTTTGTAGCTGATAAAAAATTTCAGGACAAGAGCAGTATTGCAGGTAGGACGCAGTCAGACATGTAGGAGAACAGTGGAGCAACGGAAAGAGCCCATTCTACACTGCTACTAATTTGGTGGCATCAGAGAAAGAGGGTGAAATACAGAGTGCTGTATCAATTTATAAAGGATAGGGACAAGTATCTTGGATCCAGGCTAGATTCTCTTAAATAATTGAAGGATACAAAGTCACCCGGTTATACTGATGGACCAAAATTTGACAACATGTATACATGTATTGGCATGCATTACATGCATTAATGTTCTCTCTTCCTCCCTCCTCTCTCTACCTCTCCTGACTTCCCTCTAAAAAAAAAAAAAACACACAAAAAAACAACAATTGCTTAAGATCAATAATAAAGGAAGGAGAAGAGTCATTTAAGTGAAAATGAATGTCAGCCCAGAACAAAAGGATATAAAATATGAATAAAGGTAGGCTCAAAATTAGAAAGAGTGATTCTTTATCAGCCAACTTGTAGGAACAGAAACAGCAAAATATCTCTCTACTTTTAAGGTACAGTGAGGTGAATATAGAAACAGACTTAACTTAGGTTTGGAGATCTTTGCTAGCCGCATATTTCTAAAAGGTGTAAATTTAAAGAAATCGGAATTAATGAGTAATATGAAAAAAAGGCATCAGAAACAATTCTAAGGAAGGTACATAATGAAATAGATAAAATATACTACACTTGCCTGTGTTATCTCTTAACTCCCAAGCATAAAACTCAAGTTTGGTTGCAAATTTGGACATACAGTGAAATTTAATATAATTTTGATGAAAACAAGCAGCAAACTACCACCCTTGTGTCTTCCATATTCATTCAGTCCACTGGATGAACTGACTAAATGTTAAAGGTAAATTCAAACAAAGAGAAACATACTTCAGTAATGGTGTTTTGGAGCAAGGTTGAAATTCAATATGGTTTTGGTTTCATAACATTGCCCATCTGGAATTTCCATTTCAAGTTATTATAATACAAATCTTTACAGGGGTATTTTAGCTGTTCATTTTAGATGGTTTTCACACAGAGATGTTTACTTGAATACCAGATATACTGTAAACATACTGAACATCTGGTAATTAAGCATATTGCACAGTAATCTCCATAAAGCCTGTATCTCTGGTAAAGTCTTTTTTAATAAATAGTTGATAATGGAATGAAGCTATTAAAAGAATTACAACACACATGGTGAAGTAGAGCAGTACTACTTCTGTAGCATGAATAAAAGGCTTTTAACTGTCCATATGACCAAGAATCTCTAAGATGGAACTGTTGTGAAATAAGTGCAAGTATAGACCTATCCCATTTTCAGTAGGAAAATAACAACAAACGCTCCATACTTCTACTAGGATATTTTTATAACTACTCAAATATCTAGTGCACTCAATACAATTCTTAAATTGTTCATATCTCATTTCACAGTCGCATAATCCCAGCAATCTTCCTGAAAGATGCCTTGGCCAGACTGACTTTACAAAATAGGCGTAGAGGGTCACTAGGACCTATACCTTTCTATTTAACCCTCTTGTTTCAAATGCTACACCATGAAGTAATTCATGCATATCCTTTTGGACTCTCAGTATGAGCAGAGGAGACATTTTCTCCTTTCACTGAAGTGAGATCATGTCAAAATGAACATGACTACCTACCTTTCCTTGGCTGAGACTTCTGCAGACGACTGTGGGTGCAGTAACATTGTATAGATATGGAGTGGTTTATTCCAGTCCAACAGACTGCAGATCCGAAGCTTCAAGGAACTTCACCATTTACAAAACAGATCATTATGCCACCAGCCTTTACACTGCATTGTCCGATGACTGTCTAAGCTTTGCTTCCCATCATTAGAAATGGTTAAATATAACATTTTTATGTATTCTCTTCTACCAAGATCTTCTGGAAATCCATCTTGACTATTTTTTAAAAGAAGAAAAACAACAACAACAAAAACGTCTCCATTTGTCAGTGATTCTTAAATCAAGTAACGCAAAGTTGATTTCATCCACTCTGGGCTACCAGGTTTAGAATCTGTATCTCCTCAGTTTCGCCCCATTTATGCTATTGGATACTTTCCAACCGCAGTTTTTCCAATGAATATTTGAGGCTTTCTGTGGTTTTCCAAGAGTGGTAGCTACTGACAGTGTTAGCACACTGTCACTGGTATGACTCAGTAGCTTATTCTGTATTTTAGCCAGTTAACTTTCTCTCCTTTATATTCCTATTTCTGTGTTTTTTTCAAGAATCAGTCAATGTCAAGATAGCTTGCAAGTTGTTTGACAGTTGCCAAGTGAAATGTGAATTCGTGCTAGCATCAAATGTCGATGCCATACACTCCAAGCCATTCACACTCATTGGCACACATAATTCTTTGAGTAGCATGCCACTTCCCTGTGGCCATCCTGTTCTTGGATGCAAATAATTCCACTTTTTGCTTCACGCAGCTCTGGACAGGAGATTGATGGTAACCACTGACAGTGATATTCTGTTGTTGACATTTATCAAGACACCCCCTCACTAGCGTTCACCTCAGATGTGTACAATACCATCAGGCAGAATTAATTTCTCTCATGATAATTTCTATTGTGCAATTCTCTTCCTTATTCCACCCGCATAATGTGTCCATATCCCATCTCTCCCACCCTAATCCACACTTTCTACAGATTCTGTCTCAGTCTGTTAAGATTTTGAGGGGTTTTATGGGTCTATGCCTTCCAGATGTTCCTGCATTCTCAGAGGTTGCAGGTCTGTTGCTGTAGAAACCTTGGGAGAGGCATGACTGCTCTGAAAAGGAGTAGGACTTCCCTGGTTCCTCGAATGAACAAGTCTTCTGCATTGATACTTCCTCTAAAAGTGATAGGGAACGACTCATCCTTAGCACTACAGAAGAGGTTATTCTCCAACATCTGCATCACAGGTCCTAGTAGGGGTGGCTGGGAGGTCACACAACCTCTGCTTCTTTCAGCTCCCTCTCTTCTGCTTCACAAGTAGAGGAATCAGTTGCTGCATGGCTATCACAAGGGCCTGCAGAGAGGAAGGCTGAGATTTTTCTCCTTTAAGCATTAACCAACACTGTAAAGGAGGTCAGAAAAAAACTCTGGCTCCAGCAGTGCACCTGGCACATAGCTAATTGTGTTTCCAAGCACAAACGAGTGAAGCCCAGCCACAGACCAAGGCAGGGAAGTTCAGAGTGGAAATTCAAAAAGATTTCTATTTAGTTCACTTCCTAGAGCTATCATATCCTTCATATACCTACCTAGCGCAGTGTTAAAAGAGACTGCAGATATGACATCATTTGTATGGAGTCTTAGAGTTTGTTTCAACCCTAGCACAATCAAGCTTCTTGAGTTCATATTTTCAGTGCTGTCACATGGAAAAGGACTAAAACATAGAGCAGCTTTTTTATAGCAAGACATCTAAATCTAAGCATGGAGATATTTTTCAAATATCCTAAACAATGACAGCTTTTCATGAATTCATCAGGTAGTCACCAGAACTGATGTAAATTAAAACAATGCGGGAGCCAAAATGTAGGCACCTAAGTTAAAAATATTGGCCTAAGTTTTCTTTGAACCCCCTTCAGTCCTTCCTTCTCCCCAAAAGATCCTCTTTCATGTGGTGATACATCCAGCTGTACAAACAAAGTAAAAGTTGCCACAAACCTTCAGTTGTTTGACAAGCAGTTTATTTAGGGGAGAAAGATAGAAAAGGAGGTGTTTTGTGAGGACTTCCAACTTCCCTTTGATCCAGCTCCTATTGTTATGGATTCAATACTTGGCCTTCTACCATTCAGAACAGTATATCCTTGCCTATGCTTGAACATATGTCTAGCAAACTGCCATGGAAGTGTACAGGGGGTGTAGCAAATGTCAAACCCTTGAAATGAATTTCTAAAGAATTTTTTTTTTTTTAGTTTTTGAATAGCATAACATAATGAGTTAATTCACCATCAATTCCAGATCTGTAATGGACTTTCTGGCACAAGTCATACATACAGGTTCTGTTCAGAGTTGTTTTTACTACTTGGCATACTCTTTTTCCTTTAACATTTAGTGGCTTTCCTCCAAATTAAACAATAAGCAAAAGAGGACAAAGCTTGAAAGAAAAGGAAAACTAAATAAATCCTTCAGAATATAAATGTGTTCAGGGAATAATGCAAAAATATTATGAGTTACTGGGGCCAACTTGTATCTTTGATTTTTAATATGTAGCCATTATTCTTCTAGGTAGAAGTGTTCAATATTCATTTTGGAATATTCTAATGAGGAAGAACTATTATAAAAATCCTGATATGCTGAGGTTCGAAGGTATCAGATTCAGAATGTTTGTTCTCAAAAAAAAAATAAAAAAGAAGCCATTGTTTTTGATTATTTTCTGAAAACCCAAACAATAAAATTTCTAACATCCCCATAGACATTGACACCAAATTAAATTTGAGTGTCTTTTTAAAACAGCATTTGAAATGTTGCACAAGTTGCTGTGCAAACCTGAAGAGTACATGTTGCCTAACACTTAAAATCTTGATTCTTGTCCATAATAAACCCTTCCTGTTTCTTTGAGGCATCATGGATGTTGCACTTGCATTTCAGTAAGAACAAGTTATGAACTTAACTTTCTACATTAGGAATCTGTCATGATGCAGCAACACTGATGACTAGGCCAAGTGTGGTGTACAAGAACTCACTGGAGCTCTGAAGGTGGCAACCACTGAACTGGGACACGGTCTCTGTAGCTGCATTCCTAGGACCAGGACTTTCAAAAAAAAAAAAAGTCATTCAGGCTTTAGAGCTCCTTTTGCCAGACCCAAAAGCACTGCAATTTACATGACAAAGCATTTGTCTGATGTGCACTTGGCCAGTTCAAATTTGCTCCCGAAATGTTGACAGATAAGTTCTGTATTAGTAGTGGTTCTGCCAGGTCAGTTATTATGGCAGGTCCACCATTATGGCAGGTCAGGGGCTCCCTATCCTCCTGCAGCTAGTGCATAGCTGGCTAAAAAGCAAAAAGCAGCATATCCACATTACCTTGCGCACCAATTATTTGCACAGAAATATGATGAGGTGCTCACAACCGATTTCAGATTTCCCTTGTGCTGTTGCTCGCATCAGGTGGAGCTGATGAAACCAGCAGGAACAGAGACACAGGTCACAGGGGAGTGTTACCATTAGAGCATCTGGTAGCGAGTCAGCAGCACTTGCGCCAAGCTCAAATCTGTCTGCTGCACTAGAGCACAACCAGCAAAGCTTTATTCTGGGATGCTCCAGTCCGGTGCTGTGCCAGCTTTTAGATAAAATATGAAGGCTAAGGCCTTCCTTCAGTTACACTCTAGGGTTGTCACCTGAAATCCCCAGTTCAACATATTTCAGAAAATGTTCTACCTCCACATCCTAAAAGAGTAGTTTGCGTTGATCCAAAATAATTAAATGTGTCTGAGCAATTTAGACAGCTTGGCCATCTAATGCAGCTTAAACATCAAATCCTCTGGTTTGGCACTAAACCTAAACCAATCTAACAACAGACATTGTCCATACAAACTGAAGAGAGGAGTCATCACAGCATTATTCCTCAGCTTCAAAGGTAACCTCCTACAGTATCCTATCTACCACTCCATCCATGAGGTTAGAAATAAAACTCACACACCTAACTCTTGGCATATGCATTAAAAAAAAAAAATGTTATGCTTCTTTTTTGATCCGAACTTTCACTGCGGCACTTTCATTCTGAATAGTTGTTTTGAGGAAATTTCTCCCCTCGTTATTCACTAAAGCCTGTTGGGAAATGCAGACTGTTTCCTTCTATGCTATCAGTTTTACATTAGCATTACTAGCATTAGCTAGTAGCTGCCTTAAAATTAAACTAGGATATTGAAGTCCTGAAGGAATTCAGTTTTGCTATTTTGAAGTTGTTAAATTACATCTGCCAGTTGGTATTAAATCATCTTTTAAAAGAAACTGAAGTAGTGGCTACCTTCATATAATGACCAAATCTCCTTTTGTATCTTATACAGGTTGCAAAACTAAAAGAGGTATAATCACAGTGGACTTAAGCTGTTGTTATGTGGCCAACTATATTGTGCAGAAGACTTTTCAGGTGAAATATGTTCTGCTGTAATAAAACACTTTGCCACTTCTTTACTAATACAGCTGTCATATGAAAAGTGGCATACTGAAGTATAATGTGTTAAATTAATGCTTTAATAAAGTTCCAGGATACAGAATTGTGAATAGCCATCTACTAAGAGTGAAAGTAAAGAGAATAATAGAGAAATCGGACATTAAACACTTAGGCCTAAATGAAGAATTACTTCAAGTAACTTTCATAGGAAGTAGTCATGTGTTTTATTATGTAAGAAATTCAGTGATGCCACCTGAATCAAAAATATTTTCTGGAAAAATTAAGACAGTGAGCCAGACTTCCATTCACTGTGAATAAGAGTTACTCAACACGGCCAAGTGCAAGGTCCTGCACCTGGGGAGGAATAACCCCAGACACCAGTACAGGCTGGGGACTGACCTTCTGGAGAGCAGCTCCGCAGAGAAATACCTGGGTGTCATGGTGGACGACAAGTTGACCATGAGGCAGCAGTGTGTCCTCATGGCCAAGAAGATCCTGGGCTGCATTAAGAAGAGTGTCTGCAGCAGGTCGAGGGAGGTGATCCTGCCCCTCTACTCAGCCCTGGTGAGGCCACATCTAGAGGGGATCTAATCAGTGTCTATAAGTACCTCAAGGGAGGCAGTGAAGAGGATGGTGCTGGCCTCTTTTCCCTGGTGGCCACCGACAGAACTAGAGGTAATGGCCACAAACTGAAGTTCCACAGGAACTTAAGGAAATTTTTTTTAACAGTGAGGGTGACAGAGCACTGGAACAGGCTGCCCAGAGAGGTTGTGGAGTCTCCTTCTGTGGAGATCTTCAAAACCCGCTTGGATGCAGTCCTGTGCCACGTGCTCTAGGTGACCCTGCGTGTGCAGGGGGGTTGGACTAGATGACCTCTAGAGATCCCTTCCAACCTTAAGCATTCTATGATTCTATATGACCATTTATCACTGATTTTTACCAACTCTGGATCTAATTGAAGAATGAATATCTTTTAATAAATGGTAAACATTTATCATTGTGTTTGCTGATTTTCTGTAATCACGAATGGCCAGCTGTACACGAGAGGAGCTATACGGGTAATCTTCAAAGAAAAGAAGGAAAGAAAAACCTTCTGAAATAAGCGTTTTCTTTTGCTGAGGTCTTTAATACAAAGTTTTATGCAAACTGTAGACAGCATGAAAGAAGATTTTATCCAGCAACACTTATGAACTTCAAATAGAGGTGAAGAGGAGAGGCAGAATATATGCTCAGAAATGTGGCCCCAGTGTAAAGGGTTTTCCTCAATTTTAACTGAAATTCTGCCTTTTCCCATAAAAATCTGCTGTTACGCAATTTTTCTATGGAGTATTAGTCATGCCTCTCCTTGGAAAACTCAGGTTTCAGATTACAGGATTTGAACTAAACAAATCCTATGTTTTTTAAAGCACAATAATCTTGCCTTTCCCCACCACTCCAGAGGGGAGTTTAGGCTTCATGATATTGTTCAGATATCCACATTGAAACAGCAGCAATGGTGTTTCAATTGCTATTCCTGAACTAGGATGCTATTCTGCAAAATCATGTGCTAGAACAGAACGAAAGGCAATACTTGCTTTAAAGTGTACACAAGTTTAGTAAATAATCTATGAGAACTTTAGTTTCAATAAATACATAGCAAATACGAAAGCAAAAGGCCTCACATATAAATGCTGGAGACTTTTCAGGAATAGGTATCTAAGCCTGTGCTTCACAGAACAGTGGGAAAGGGAGTCCTCCTCCAATTATACAGTGCAAGGGTCCTTCAAAAGAGACCACGTTGTGTGGTCTAGCATCCCACGGGAAGGAGCCAAATAGGCAATATCACAGCACTGGGGTATTGCCTTTCTTTGTCAGGGGACCAGAGTGGGCATCTGACCTTGTTTACTTCATCAGGCAAGCTGATGTGACATTTCAGTCTACAGATGTTTCTCAAAAGGTTCTCTGTTTAGCACAAATAAAAGAGCAATTGCCTTAGGCAAGTTTGGCATCTCAGCCGATAGAAACAAACTGCAGCAACAGAGCTGCAAGCTGCATGTCTATAATAAAACTATCACTAAACCTTTCCCTAGGCCAGAGCAAAATCTCCAGTCATTTAACAGCAATGTTATCAAATTGACTGAGCATTAAGGAAACCAGCAAGGTTGCACCATCACCAGATTTCAAGTGGGTTAATTTTCAGGCTTGCATTAACTAAGCTGCATCAGTTGAGAGAGTAAAAATCTGGAAGAAAAATCTTTTCTCTCCTCAGTGCAATGAATATAGAAGATAAATCAAAAAGAATAAGTGATGCTATTTGTTTCCCTTGTAAATACATTAGTTTTCTAGTAAAATGAGCACCTCACCTAAAACAAAACAAAACAAAAAATACAGGAGTGTGTGGCTTAAAAATTTCTTTACTACACTGCCACACTGTTCAAGAAGCATTTATAAACTTCTTAAAGGTAATGTATTTTTTCTTATATCTTGCAATTCAAAATATCAATTTCTCTACATGTAAAAGTATAGATATAGGAAGAAAAGTTTTCCCCTTCAGTACAAACCCCAAATTTTAGTTTTCAAGAAATCCTCTCAGAGGTAATGAGGAGCCCTGAAATAAATTAGCACCACAAATAAATAAATAAATAATAAAAACAACAACAGCAAAAAACATACATGTGTATATATGTACACTGATATGTATATTGGTAAACAAATTCCAGTTATGTGAGTAAAGGCATTCAAGTCAATTATTACTAACCAATTTAGTTCTTGCCTACCCCATGTTCCTGACGCTCCATTCTGGAGGTGGTGCAAGGTGTATTTAATACACCTTGTGTATAATTCTGTATTATAAAACACAGAAGCAATCCTAGACAAGAAAAGCACAATGAGTTTCCCCTCCCCACAGCCTTCCCCCTCCTTCATATTCAGAGAGTAATCACAGTCTACTCCTCATTACATCCATCAGCAACCCCACCATAGGTGCTTGGCACAAGTTAACCTGTTTGTGACACCACCATGGTTCTTCACAGTACAGTGGCCTCACCTAAGCTCTTAGTGAAAGATTATGCACATTATTATGTCTCTGCTTTGTGGTCACTCATTTAAAGACTCCAACAGAAGTGGAAGGTCAAAAAAGTTTGTAATCATCAAGATGAAGATCAGCAAAATGTTTTCCTAATGTTTCCCTTCATCAGTAGTGACAAAGCATAAAGTGAGTATCCACCTGCAGCAAAACCTCTGGATTACATCACTGATCTAATGCTCTACCACTGGTTTTATCTTGTTCATCTGTCACCAGACTGATGAGCACAGGGAAATTTAGTTATCTCTTCCTTTGTAACATACTGTACAGGTATAGAAATCCCTGAGTGCCAACCTCAATTCAAGAGGCCACCCTCAATAGCTGTCCACTGCTAAGTATTAATTACATTTTGCATGCAGTCTCTCTGGCCCTGGGATATTATAGATCTTGTCACTTGTGCTTCCACTTTGTCAGGAGCCTCAGGGAAATGCAGTAATGCCTAGCCCTTTTCCTTTATGGCAGGTTGATTTTAGTCTTTACATCTGGTTTCATGCTTCTGTTCCTTTTGTCATTACTTCACCTGTGAAAAAGCCTCTTTTTATCACATACCCTTGCATCTTTTGAGCTCCTATGTGAGGATCTACTGGTGATATTAAATCAGAACATAATAGAAGCAACCTTACAAGAGTTGCCTTGATACTTATTATTGACCAATTCAGTTCTTGCCAATGCCTACCCTGTTTTCTTGGTAAAAAGTACATCTCTAGTCCTTTACATACACCTTAATACAGCCACAGCAACAGTGCTGCTGCTCAGCTAGCCAAGCAGACAGCAGCCTGGCTCACACACTGCACTGGGTACATCTGACAAGAGACTCATGCAACCCTTTCCACCCCCTATAAATCTACATAAATCAGTACTTACCAAGCTATCTAGCCCTAATCTTTCTCTCTCTCTCTCTCCATCCAAGAAATCACGGGAACTTACTTTTCAAGCAGTTTTTGGTGCCACTTCAACCTGAATTGTTATTAAGAAACAACCTGAAGATGCTTACGACCAGCCATTTTAGCCCTTCCTTCCAGTGCCTGTGACAGCAAACCACAAGAATGATTTGAATTGCAGCTCCAGTTTTACAGAGTTCAGCCAGAAAAGAGAAGACTTTTTTCTCCTTTTTTTCTTGGCTAGAGCTATCGTTATGCTTAGCTGTTACAAGTTTCAGCCTACTATGCTATTATGTAGATTGCACATGAACTGTTCAGCATGTTAGAATTGCTATTATAGCTGATTAATACCTTGCTCTGTATTCCTCACTTGCAGGATCTTTGTCTCCTGGGTGGCCTTTCTGCTAATAATTCAGAATGACTTTTGACAAGGCTCCATTTAAGTAGGACACACAGCTAAGCAATGCGAGCTGACAGGCAGTGCATTGTTGGGTGATTACTGTATGCCTCAGGTGGCAGTGAGAGGCTAAAGTGCAAGTGACTTTAACCGCCCAGCAAGTACAGTAATCCCCCTGCCACGCATGGTTTGGAATATTATCCTGATGGGAACATCAGGGAAATAAGTCAGCCATCTGCCTTTAGCACAGATTACAGAAGCAAATACCACTGTTACAAAGTTCATTCAGGAACAACCCATATAAACTAGGATTCAGGATTCCCTTTCTTTGGTCATTCCTTTTCATAAAGTTTGATTGCCCTTTGACACAGTTTGGAAATGAGTTAACACTCTTCTGTCTTCTGTATAGAAGAAAACACCTCCAAACCAGGTCCTGCTTTAGCTAGAAACACAAGCTTTCAAGACTCAGGTATTAGTCTAGATGTCCTGCCACAGAGATCAATCTGATAGGACCTGCTTTGCACAGAGCGCGGATGAGCTAGGCAACAAGGATGACCCCAGTGCAGGCCATGCCATACCCTCACCCCACCCAGGACAACGGTGAGCCAGGGTAGTGACAACGAGGTCGTTACTAGACAAGGTGAGGCAATGAGCCAGGCCTGGGCTCCATGTAGGGAGCACAGTGAGGAACAGCAGGAGACAGGCCTAAAGACAGGCCTATATCATGAATTTTCCAGCTAGGAAAAAGGAATGGAGATAAGGCTGGAAACTGAACTTCCTACAGTGTAAGTTCAAGGCCTCCAGGGAGACCTGTCAGTAAACTGGGAAAACAGGCAACAGGAGTCCAAGTCCACCTACCATGTAACTCAGGAACTGAAGGCCATAACCTGAGCTTAAATGGGGCTCCTGGAGCAACATTTGCATGAGTAGAAGCCCCAGATGAGACTGCAGGGACCGCTATGGTCTATTAGTGCCCTCCAGGCTTGACAGAGCCTATGCTGGTCTTCCCTTCCCGGCTCAGGGTCACTCACTCATTCATTTGTTCATTCATTCAACTGTTCATTCCTTCATCCATTCATGAGCACTGGCTCCCAGCCGCCTGTCTGGCCTGCTGAAATGTGAAGCACGAGGGAGACCAGAGCAGCCACACAGACCTTGGATGGCAGCAAGAGCTGTCAAAGGCAACAGCTTCGGACATCCAAGGCACTCCTTGTCCTGTAGGTTGGATGTTCACTTCTACCCCTTGCTGTCCTCTGTTGCTGTTGAGTCCTTTCACCTCAGTCTTGTACCACATCTGCTTTCTAGTCATTTCCTGCCAAATATCTCTGCAACTAAACACTGCCTCTGATCACCAATGGCCATATTAATTCATATAAAAAAAATGTTGGTAACAGTCAAAAAAGAACTTCTATATGGATTAGCTGAAGTAACTCCCAAAGCTAGTTTACCTTCCAAAGACAGATGAGCAAGCAATGCATTAGAGCACTACCATGGGCAACTTCCCATATGTCCAAAACAACACTCTTTTTTCTATGTTTAATAAAGCACACTTTTTTTGATGGTATGAAACAGCAATTACGCAGTGTTTGGAAGGTCCTCTGAATTCTACGAAAGCTGTAGAAGCCTTTAAATAATAGTAAGAATAACATACAGTGCGATTATTACTCAAACAGTTGCTGCTTCTACAGCAGCATCCTACATGTAGAAGAATATGTATGGGAATCCACCACATTACCTGTTAAGTTTTTGAAAGTATTGCTAGCTGAGGAGAGTTAGGAGTCCCCACCTACAAGGTGGAAGGATAGGGCATCTCTACAGGAAGAAACTCCTACTATCACCACAGATTTCTTAGAGTTTTTAAGATATCTGGAACAGGTTCTTCTGATATCTTCATTCCTGTACATTAATTTTCACAATTTCCCCTACACCTTTTCAATTCCCTTCTGTACTTAGATTTCTTTCATTTAATTTCCACCCAATTGTGCCAGATGCAATTCCCAGTCTCTGAAAAGCCAAGCTCAGAGATGATTTCACTTGCTCTATGCTGCACACACAGGTATAGAAACTGTGCACTCTGATGCCTGAATCAGGCATCAATTAAAATTGTTATATGATTCAGCCTGAATCTTAAATATGGCCAAATCCTTCAACCTACAGACCTGACACGGAAGAGAGAGCTTAGTATCATCATGGCTGCTTAGTCAAGTTTGTTGCAAATAACTAACAAACCCTGTTGGAAGCTCAGTTAATTAGCCAAGAGAAAACAGTCCTGCTCTAAAGATAGAGATACTATTGCTTAAAGTGCGGCCTAAGTGAATTCTCTATTACATATTGCCCATATCCTGTGACAAAAGTCCAGCTAGCCTCTGTATGGGCACCCTGCCAGCGAACAGATGGGTATGAATATTGGCAGCCAGCACTCCACGCATGTGTATTCAGTGTAGACACAGGGAGCAAGATTAATAATGGGAAGCGTCCAAATGTCCCTTCACCCTGAGCCTTCTAAATTAAGCTTTGTCAGTGCATGTGTTTAGGGAATCTAAACACTATTAAAAAAAAAAAAGAGAGACAAAAACAGATCAACAAAAAGTGATGAAGGTGGAGATGGTCTCATACCTACAAATACACCTTTAACCACAAGGACTAACAAGGAACTCTTCCCTAAGATAGGACTTTTTCCTTCTCAGTTAATGATTTTGCCTGTGTTTGCAGTAGGGTAAATGCCAGTCAGCACTGAAGCTACTGAGTCTCCAAGAAGGAGTGAAGAGCTTGCACTTCGTGAGCAATCAAGGAGAATGTGGGTTCTTGCTCAGGAAATGCAAAGGCTGCTCTGGACATCCCAGTCCCTCCAGTGATCCAGTGCTGATTCTGATGTGCACTGGAAAACTGCAAGGTGTGTGTGCCTCCAGGGAAAGAATGTCTTCGCTCAGCACTGGGAGGGGGAAAGGGCTTTCTATTCAAGGGAATCACTCAGGCCCTGTGTTGTCCCTTCTGCTGAATATCTTTACCAGATTTCTGATCATCAGAATTGCATCTGACTTCCTCTGGAAGGAGATGTAAGAGAAATCACAGCAGATAGGAATACAGGGATGTATGGAGAAGGTGGCAGCTAAAGAAATCAGCTGCTCCATCCAGCGGTACCTCCTGCTGGCAGATGGGAGATGGATGGGGCAATGGGGCCTTCTCCACCACCAGTCTCTTTGGCGGGATCAAGCAGCAGCTAGGCCTTCATGCAGCATGCGGTTTCTCCTCCACCGTGCTCCTGCAAATATATGCCTGGAGTTTCTTCTTCCCCAGCCTCTGGGACAACATGCAACCCTGGGTCTACATTTTGGCTAGGCAAACACACACATACGTGCAGATAATTAAGTCCCACCTGCACTGGCCCCATGGAATTTTCCAGCAAACCTGGCCTGAGTTTTGTGATTTTAAGAAAACCAAAATAGTTTTTAATCCAGCTTCAAGCTTCATTACAAATGTTTCTCACAGCCCTCTTTAGTAGGAATAATTACTGTCCCTATTTATCGGGTAGATTATACAAATCCTCTAGTAAGTAATTTGTAGGATTAAGAGGAAGGTTAATGTGCTAGATTAAACTGACACATTTATTTACTCCCCACTCTCACCCTCCCAGGAGGAAAGACTAAAGGACAGTGACCTATCATGTGTATTAATGCAACATTTAACCTTGCCACAGCTCCAGTGCTTATATCTGCAAGTACCAAGCCTCAGGCTGACAGCACAGTGCTGCACACACATAAGTTATATTTGACTGCAATCTTTTATCTATCCAGCCCCACTTTCGTAGACTGTAATACATTGTACTTTCACAGTGCCTTCCCTCTTGAGAGTTTCAAAGTGCTCACTAGGAATTATGCCTGCAGTCATCCCACATAAAGCTTTACTATCCTTATTTTACAAGTATGGATTCCAAAACAGAGATTAGGGGCAACTTTTTCTATGACTTCTCTGTCTGAAGTGGACAATTTGTGTATGAGTTGCCATCGCTGGGTTCTTTGTGACTCCTTAAAAAGAGTGATTTTTCTGTTGTAAAACTTGTAAACCCAGCTATGACAATAGCAGACTGCATGCATTTCAGAGCACAGAGACTCTT
The DNA here is from genome assembly GCF_000705375.1 of Tinamus guttatus. The sequence continues at coordinate 442,015 of NW_010580604.1, forward strand.
AGCTGGATTTCCTGCTAGTTTGAGATACAGACACTGGGATTTTGAGCATGTTGCCTGGGGGGCAACGCTGCCCCTGAGGACAATGATGAAAAGCCATATCTTACCTTTTGTTAAATCTATAGCATTGATACATATATGCCTGCTTAGTGGCCAGGCTGTTTTGCTTTTCAAGTATGTTTTTTTTTCTTCTTATCAGCTTTCCTGTATTTCATTCTAGACCAGTAAGAAAGCTGTGTTCAAAAGCAATGCCCGAATATATCTGTGAGCACAAGTAACACAATACTGCACAGACTTACCCAAGCAGATCATTTTCCACAAATTAATGTTATAGATTGCAAGGGTCTCCTGAGGCAGAGGCTTACACCATCATGCATATGCAACATGTAATTATCCAAAGAAAGAAAGAGGATAAACTAAACAGAGAAGCAACTTTTCTATAGTCACAAAGAAGGCACATGGAAAAAGAGGTCCTGGACTCCAGAAAACTTATCTTCAGTGTCTACACTCCTGCTCCTGCACATTGCATGCCCCTCAAAAGCAGGCATGTGCTGAAACAGGCAACACTTTCTCCATACACTTCTATCCTCCCACTAACACTAGTGTCCTGCTTTCTCTACTTCGCTGATTCCCAGAGTATGCCTTGGAAAAGCCCCTCTATGCAGATGCCACCAAGGTTTGCACAAGAAGATGGAAGCAGGGATGGAATTTACCTAAAATCTACTAACATGCCGATGTGTCTGTCTCCCCCTTAAAATAAAAAGAGAGAGAGAGAGAGCACTTTGTCCCCATATGCTGGCCCCTACAGGTTTCTATATTTATCTATTCTTATTTTAGGAGGCCTGCAGGAGAAACGTATAGATTACAGATGTGGCGCTCCTTGTTTTAGCTAAGGTTTCCAGTAGGGATAGTTGTTTTGGGATAGAATCCCAGCTGAGAGTCGTTTGCTGTTTGACTGCCAAACAGGGCTGCGAGTATTGCCAGCGCTCTGCTTGACTTAGATTGAACAGTTCACAGGCTCTAAGGAAGGGAAGGAAAATTCCATCATGAAAAAGCTGATTTAAAGTGCTGTATCCCACAGCGACAGCAAAGAGTATTTGCTAATACTAATGCAGCTTTCAGAAAGAGACTTTAAGTTCAACTTTCAGAATGCTTTTCTGTTTGGGAGAGGGCCCAAATTAAAATCCTAAGTCAATGCAAAACTTGAGCAAGTTTTGGACAGAGAACCAATTCTGATTTTGCAGCTGACATCACTTTTTCAAAGTGTGACTGGTTGCAGAGAGGAGAAGTAAGAAATTCTGGTGACACATCCACCTCCTCTTCTCTGCATATGGAGAGCACCAAGCGAGGCACAGCTGCAAGCAAGCTTATCCCTCCGCTGTCAGTGGGATTCTGCCAGTGTCAGAAAAGGATATGCAAGAGGAATATAGGATGTGATCCTGAAAGATGTAAAACTCTATTCAGAACTTTATCTGTAAGCAAAATTTACCTGGAAATATTTTGTTTACACTTGATAATTCCTGGTAGAGATAAATATATTAAATGCTTGAAATGTAACTTAACATATTAAACATATTACAACAGATTTATCAGAAAAAGGACTAAAGACTATTATTAGGCCCAGCTGCAAGTATCTTTAATGGCGGAATGACTGTATGTGAGGGGGTTAACTGACTTCAAAATGGTAGCTCTTATTTAAAGCTTCTCTCAGAGAGCTCTCTATCATCTTTCCATGGATTTCAACAGCCTTTGGGTCAGGCCAACTTCTATTAGAAAGAGACTTGATGTTACTTAGTAGTGTGAGGAAGGACTGAAAAGACATACACTAGGATCTCCTTTGCTTTATCATGACAGGAGGGATTACTTGGTTTAACCAGCAGTCAATATCTAGCCTATCTTAACCAAAACAACTTGAACATCAGATGCAAAGAAATATCTTTGGTAAACTGAATAGTTCAGAATTTCAGGAGGAGAACTGGGGTGTACTGCAGTTCCCACTAAAATAAGCTGAAATATCTGTACTTCATTTAAATAGGTACTAGCTGACCCTTCTCTATGAAAATGATTAAATTATGCTGCTGACTTCAGTTAGGGTGGAATTAAAGCTGTGTGACTTGGTATAATTGTACAGGTAGGCATTTCAAAAAGAAACAGAGTTAGACGTCTGCATGAGTTACATGTGTTTTCAAATGGAAAGCAGGAAAATCTATGTATAGTGGAGAAGAACTATGATTTTTTTAGGGTTTCTGATACAGAAATCATTCATATAGCCCTCATGTAGCATGTTACCTTACCTGTGATTGAGTCAAACTGATATCAAAGAAGATACATTTTATTTTATTTTATTTTATTTTATTTTATTTTATTTTATTTTATTTTATTTTTTATTGAGATAAGTTAATTGATACAGGAAATAAGATGACTAACAGAAACAAGACAGAAGGGCCACCAGGGATAAATCAAATATTAATATTTGACAGGATGTGGATAGTCAGTCATCATAGGCCCAGCCAACATGGGTTCATGAAAGGCAGGTCCTGCTTCACCAACCTGATCTCCTTCTATGATCAGGTGATCCGCCTAGTGGATGAGGGAGAGGCTGTGGACATGGTTTACTTAGGCTTCAGTAGGGCCTTTGACACAGTCTCCCACTGTATTCTCCTGGAGCAGTTGGCAACTCATGGCTTAGACAGGTGTTCTCTTTGCTGCGTGAGAAACCAGCTGGATGGCTGGGCCCAGAGAGTGGTGGTGAATGGAGTTAAATCCAGCTGCCGACTGGTCACAAGTGGTGTTCCCCAGGGGTCAGTGTTGGGGCCCATCCTCTTTCATATCTTTATTGATGATCTAGATGAGGGGATTGAGGGCATCCTCAGCAAATTTACAGATGACACCAAGTTGGGAGGAAGAGCTGATCTGCTTGAAGGCAGGAAGGCTCTATAGAGGGATCTGGACAGGCTGGATTGATGGGCTGAGACCAACTGTGTGAGGTTCAACAAAGCAAAGGGCCAGGTCCTGCACTTCAGTCACAACAACCTCATGCAGCACTACAGGCATGGGGCAGAGTGGCTGGATCGGAGGATCGGAGAGTGTGGGCTGACAACCGGCTGAACATGAACCAGCAGTGTGCCCGGGTGGCCAAGAAGGCCAACGGCAGCCTGGCTTGTATCAGGAGCAGTCTAGCCAGAAGGACCAGGGAAGTGATTATTGCCCTGTACTCGGAGCTGGTGAGGCCACACCTCGAATACTGGGTTCAGTTTCAAGGCCCTCACTACAAGAAAGACATGGAGGTGTTGGAGCGTGTCCAAAGAAGGGCAATGAAGCTGCTGAAGGGGCTGGAGCACAGACCTCACGAGGAGCAGCTGAGGGAGCTGAGGTTATTTAGTCTGGAGAAGAGGAGGGTCAGGGAGACCTTATCGCTCTTTACAGCTACCTGAAAGGAGGTTGTAGTGAGGAGTCAATCTCTTCTCCAAAATAACTACCAATAGGACAAAAGGAAATGGCCTCAAGTTGCACCAACAGAGGTTCAGGTTAAACATTAGGAAAAAACTCTACTCAGAGTAGAAAAAATTCTACTCAAGCATTGGAACAGGCTGCCCAGGGAAGTGGTGGAGTCACCATCCCTGGCAGTATTCGAGAAATGTGTAGATGAAGCACTTACTTAGGGACATGGTTTAGCAGGTATGGTGTTGAAGGGTTTACAAATGGACTTGATGATCTAGAAGGTCTTTCCAACCATAACGATTCTGTGATTCTGTATCAGTCAGCTTACCTCTGTGTTGCATCTTTCCATAGTAGGACTTGAGTAAGTAGATTTAAATATTCCAGTATCCCCAAAAAGCAGGAAAATCCAATGATAGATTAGGCCCAAGTGGCCTATCAATTCATACGTAAGCACATGGCCACACAGAAAACAGAAAATCGCAGTAGCAACAGTACATCAGCAACCTGTCTCAAATCAGCTTTGCACAAGAAGAGATTCATGATCAAAGGCGAGTTCAAGGGGTTCCTGCTTCCCCACCACCGGTGATTCGGCACAGCTGTTTCAAACCCTATCCCTCCAGCCGACCGGAGCTGTGAGAAGGAATCAGGTCTGTCAATGTTGGATGGGGAAAAGAAAACACCCTCCCTTCCCTTCCCCTCCCACCTCTCTCCCTTCCCCCTTCCCACGCCCCCTCCCCCCCAAAAAAAAAGACCTGTACGAATCTGTGTTTAAATAAGTAGGAAAGAAAAGACATCCAGATGGCTCATGAGATGGATGATATTTTAACTCTAGGCTCATTTTTCAAATTCAGCACATGGTGGTGGTGGTTGAAACTTTTTACCAGGATTTTCTCTCTACATTGAGGCCACTTTCTAGTAACCAGGTGGCCACTCCAGAGGATCGTTGCTGTCTCACATCACTGTTACAGTCTCAACATGGGAACAGCAGCAGATATTTTAAGAAGACACTAACCTGCTTCTGATACCCTAATTATTCCCACTAAGTTCAAAAGTAACAGTTCATGATGGGAAAGTCAAGGAATTTGGCCCTAATAACCTTGCTGTCCTTTGTAAGTAGGCTGAGTAATTCAGAGTTTCAATCTCTCATTTATAGCCAGTACAGATGATTTATCAGGAAGGAAGGATAAAAATTCAGCCTTCCACTGAGTGAAGTAACATAAATGGACACATCTAATAGGCATATTATCACTCTGCACTGCTTTCTAGGTCTGGCAGAAATGCTTTTGTATCTTGTGACAGTTTTGGGTCAATGCTTCATGTTCTTGTAAAATGTCAAGTTACATTAGATCAGTGATCTCACGTTATGTAATATGATCCAAGACACTGTGGCTGAATAAATGATGTATAGAAATATTTTTAGTTGTTTCTTTTTCCCAAGAAACAACTCTTTGCTTTCTTTAAAAAAAAAGAAAAAAAAAAAAGTTTAAGATGTTAACCTGTCAGCATGCTTTAGAGCTGGCTTAAACAATGCAGAATCTCAGTAACTGTTAGGCAGAAAAAATCTCATGTTACTTGATAAAAGTCATGTGAATTTCATGGCATTGAAAAGCTTAAAATTTACTTGTAACTTCAGGAGCTTTTCTTAAATTGCAACTTTATTATTTTAATCCTTCAAAAATTGTTACTTACTAATTTAATGTTATTCATAGAACAAAATGTTTGTTCTGGAGTAGTTTCCAAGTTGATTTATATGCTTAGAGTGAATGTTAATGTTAATGATGTCACAGGAGATGACATAGGCTGCCCGTGGATTCATTGCACGGACGTGCGTGAGCTGAGCATGCCACACCATCGCCCTTCAGGAATGGGCTCAGTGGATCAAAGAGGACCTGACCCTGTTTCATAGGACCACAGAATAATTCAGGCAGGAAGGAACCACAGTCCAATCTCCTGCTCAAAACAGGAACAACCATGGGGTCTCTCTAGGTGCCTCAGGATTTCACAGTTATACCTTTAGTGCTTCCAAGAGATGGCACAACCTCACTGGGCAGCCTGTTCCATTGTTTAACTGACTATAGGATGAAAACTGGACATGTCTTCCAAACATAGTCTAGCAAACTCCGGGTAAAGAAGGTTGATTTCTTCCCTTCATCTACTAGTGATGCTCCTGGTTAGTGCAGCCCAGGATGCTGTTAGCCAGCATCGCTGCCAGGGCACACTTGGCTTCTGCTCAGCTTCCTGCCTGCCAGACCCCCCCAGATTCATTTCTGCAGATCTCCTCCCCAGCCTAGAAGGTGTCTTTCATTCCCAAGCACAGGACTTCACATTTATCCTTGAATTTTTTAAGATGGCTGGCTTTTTTCTGCATGGTCTTGTCTAAGTTCCTCTGAGTGGAACTCCTGCCCTCATGTTTATCAGTTCGTCTCTCCAGTTTGGCATCATCTGCAAACTTCATGTAAGCACAATCAATTTTCAGTTGCCTCTTCCACGTCACTAATGAAGATGTTAAGCAGGACAGGTCTCAGGGGAGATCCCTGTGGTGTTGACCTTTTCAATGACTTTGAGGTGATCGCATTGATCACTCTGTTCTGAACTTGATCGTCTTAACATTTTTTTCTTGGGGGGGGTGGGGGAGTGTTTGTTTTGTTTTGTTTTTTAACTCATCTAATTGTTTATCCATCCATACCATAACATCCTAACTCATTTGCAAGAATACAATGTTGAAAGGCCTAGCTAAAGTACATACCCTGCCCTCCCTCATTCACAAATCGGGGCTTTTTAGTATGGAAATTAAACAGATCACTCAGGTATGATTTACCTGCTTGGTACTGTCTTCTCAGACCTCTTCAAAAAGAAAGGGAATTAAGCATGCTTAGCTCTAAGAAATAATTAATACCTCCTCACGAGCTGTGTTTTCACCATCACGGAATTCAAAATAGCCAAGAATTTACAAATAAATCACCATCTTGGAGAGGGGACCACCAGCAGTAAAGACTAAACTTGTGAATAAGAATACAGGCTTGGCAAGCTTAAGAACCAAGACACCGTGGAAATCAGCAGGTATATAAAGATGACCAAACTCAGTGCCAGAGCTGCTGGGCCCTAGAATATGACTGTATTATTAGCAAGTGCACTGATACTTCTTGGCCTGTGCCAACTAAAGTTCTTCCAAATAATTGCTAGGCATAGTCTGGCAGCAGAAACATCCCAGGGACAGTTCCCAATCGGCAGCTTGCGTGCAGGTACCCTTCTTTCAGGACCAAGAATTTAGCAATGCAAACACAGGCTTTCCATGCTAACTGTCTTCAGAGCCCAGGATGTTCCTAGGCACTTGATTTAATCTGCTGTCATATACTTAGCCTCCACATGTTTTTCCTCAATTCATCTGGTTCTGATGAGCCTCTTCAGTCTAAGTTTTCATAATTGAGAATGAATTGCGTAATATATATATTTTTTAAGATACATGCTATTACAATCAATCCACATCTTCTCCGATACCCATTTATTTACCTGAAAGCTATTCTGCAGATAATCTTCAGAGTAAGTTTATCCAACAAGCGTCTTGATTCTGCTTTCCTGTGAGCATGAAGAAGTACTATCATGTAACATTTTTCCTTTATCATCTGAAGAGTATCACTGCACAGATGACACTCAGACCCATTCAGAGAGTTAAATTCCTCCCTCATATGTGAACATGCTATCCTCACCAACACCCTCAAAGTGCCACAAAGTGTAAAACAACAGGATGAGAGAACCAGTTTCTATTTTTCAGAAAAGTAACTTTCTCCAGACAAGTCAAGGGGTCTTTTCAGAGGTACAAGAGACACCTAACTACATTAAGGATTAATTCTCCCATTAAAGATCAATGAGAATTGGCTATCCAGCAACACTAGGTGCTTTGCGAACTTAGAAAGGAGTAATTTAGAGACAGAACTAAGAAAAAGCTCCAAGTTTAGAAGGTCATTCATCTACTAGTTGTGTTTACATTTACATATTCACTGGTCCTGGCAGCTGATCAGGACATGGTCATCTCAGTATCTTCAGCAAGCTGGTGCTGCTCCTCAGGACATCAGGCAAGCAGGGAACAGTTTGCAGAGAAACCTGCCTTTAGGAACAGCAGAGGCATCATATGCAAGTTCGTGGGAGAAAGCCACAGCAACATCAGAATTTTTGAATTATGTTAGTTATGTTGCTAGCTAAACATTTCCAACGGTGTGTTGAGCTACAAAACACACAAGTACAAGAGGAAGGACATATTTTGTCAGTAAGCTTTTTGTAAATGTAGCACACATAGGAAAACACCAGTAGTGAGATATGGCTTAGATGAAAGCATAGTGAGTTTTCTGGGGATAAAACAGGCAGCTCACTGAAATACTAGACTTTTGTGGCAAGTGAGTAGTTTTTAATTACAATTAATCTTTGCTGACAGAATTGGTGAAATCTTACCCACATCAACACTGAAGAAGGGGAGAAAACTGCTAGCTTTCAGGTATAATTTGGTGTGACAGCAGGAGATGTGCAGCAAAGTTGCGGGGTGCAGAGGTCCCCAAGCCACCTGTGTGCATGAGAAGTCTATAATGGGAAGCAAGTTAACACTATGTCCATTGCAGCTTGTAGCAGCTTGTTGTACTTTTCTGCTCACTGCACGTATTCAGTCTCTTTGCTGGCTCACCCTACCAAAAAGCAATCAGGATGACAACACAAAGTGTCACACCGCTTTGCTCCAGCGCAGATACGCCTTAGGCCTACAAATTGGACTCGGCTGTTATCAGTCAAACACAGATCTCTTAAGTACGTAACACTTACTTCTGTTTATATTCAAGAAGTCCAAATCTGTCTGCCTGTCTCTTCAGCTTACAGTGACGACTCGCTGATTACGTCAATGAAACATGAGAAGGCTCCATCAGTTCATCAACGAGGAAACAGCAACCGGCTACAAAGAGATTGCTCATCCACTTTTCACAACAGATCAGTCAGGTTTACATTATGGAGCCTGTCTCTACGGGGGGGGTGGAACTTGTTTCAGACTGGGAAGTGTCTTCCAGGTTTTGATCAGGCTACTTGTTGATTCCAGATGTGCCAGGACAGCTGTTTTGTTCAACTTCCATGATGGATAAAATCTTGTGTGTGGAGGGAGGGCTGAGACTTCTCTTCATTTTGGCTTGTCTTCCCCTAAAGGGTTCCTCTGACAAGATGCTGGTTTTATATTAAGATACATGGTTTTGTACAGATAGCAGTGGTTACATCTATTCTCGGGAAACTAAGCGCTCCCTGGGGTCTCTGATTCCAGCTTTCAGCTCTTAGAAGGAGAGTGCAGCATGAAGCACAAAGGGAAAGTTCATCAGCTTGGCATAAGAGAAGAAAGAAACTGTCTCTGCATGAACGTGAGTATGACTTCTGGATCCTGCAATGCAAAAAAGGAAAAAAAAAAAAAAAGCCTAGAACAGGACGCTTTATACCTTACTAGCACAAACAGAGCTGATTGTAAACTTTAATCTCTGTAGATACTCTCACACGCTTAATACAATTGACTTGTAAACAGCTTATTATTCATATAGTCCCAGGGAAGATATCACTCAGCTTTTCTGGCTGTTCAAAGTGAGCGGAGGAGAATAAAGGTTTATCTCATTTAGAAGTGAGCTCAGAAGGAGTGTGGATTCGGGCAGCAGGATCTCAGTTGCATCCAGTCAATGGACAGCCTGGAATTACAGTGTTCCTGCTTAGTCAGCAAATAACAGGAAACCTAAGGATTGATTTTGTTGGATGCGATATCTGCCACTTTCTAACCTGGACTGATGGGTCATACTGTGATCCTCATTTATGATTTGCAAAATCCTTGTGTGCTGTGGGTTCCCTGAATTTTAAAAGCTGTTGTAGATATGACCATTCATTAAAAACAAACAAACAATCAAACAGTGTGCACCAAAGCTCATAGAAGTCAGTCACTTCAAAGGGCTCTGGATTAGGTCCTTATTTCTATTCGAATTTAGAACATTAAGCCGAGAGTTTCATAACAGAGAGAACTTCCTATGCCAATATAACAAAACAGTGCAACTTCTAGCATGATCCCGCTCAGAAAATTTAATTCTCTGTGACAGCAAATTAACAATCTATATGCCTAAATGAGATAAAATTGAACTGCTTTTAGAACACTTACCAACTATTTATTAAAAGCACAGAAAACTGGCCATGCTATTTTGCCCTAAATCACCATTTCTCCAGAGCATTGCACTCTTCATTTGTGCCAGTGCATTCTCCAGGATTGATCTTTCTTTGGTTCTTTTCTTATAGGGGCAGCATTTGAAGGTCCACCTCCTTTTTGCTACAGCACTGGGCAGCTGCTCTCAAGAACTACAGATCTTGCAGATCCCATTTTCAACTCAATTTTGTAAGTGATAGCAGCCTTCACAGGGTTTAATTACTTGAGGACATGAACAACAAACTACCAGGTGATTCTGTGAAGAAACATAAGGCTAGATGAGAGGCTTACTCCATACTAGTATAAAATAGGGTAGCTCCAACAATCTCAATAGTTAAGGAATTCAGGCAATTTCTTAATAATAGGACTACACATGAATTGGCAGTATACCTGAGATCTCTCAGTTTTACGCAGGCATCAACTAGATATAAACTACAGGCCTAGGTGGGCAAAGACATGCTTGGACTACCTCTGCAAAGGAAACAAGTTCTTACTCATCTGCCCTTCGCCATCTGAAATAAAACCGCTGAGGACAAGGTGAGCTTTCAGAAGTTTCATTTTGAGGAAGGTCTGAAGTACTAAACTCTTAAATATATTTCAAAAAAATAACCCCCAAGTAATATGGTTCTTCCGGGCACCACAGAAAACTTTTCCTTTTAAAACTTCCCCTCTTTTCCCCCTCAACCTCAAAACCCACAATGGGATCACAGTATGTTTAAATGTGGTGTAACCTATAATGCACAGACACAGAAACAAGCTTAAAGGGGAGAAAAAAAAAAGAAGAAGAAGTGAACAAAGAATATTTTCTTTGAGGGAAAACTCTTTCATAAAAAGGCAATGTAAAATGGGGTCTGTAACTTGACAAATAGATATCAACTGCTTTTGCTGCAGGTCTAGGGAACATAGAGTACTGAAGGTATGCATGGACTGATAGTTTGGTTACACAATTTACAAGTATTCTTTGTGCTCCAAAAAATTACATCACAGAAGCTACACATTACTAGAAAGCTGAAGATGTTGAAGAAAACGTAATGTTTTGGTATGGCTATATAACTTTGATATTTCCAGTTCTAAGAGTCTCAGGAGCTCTTCTAAATCAGAAATTATTAAAATTCACATCCCCAACTTTTTGTTTTTTTTTTTTCCTGTAGCTAGACTGGTTAGTGATGAACACTGATTCTGTATCAGAATAGGATTTCATGGGAGATAGAGAAAAACAGAAAGTGTAAGATCATCAGGACTGACAACACTGACAATTTTTGTTTGGTTGCCTTTTTTTTTTTTCAGCTGTTCATTATAGAATTTTATTGTATTTTGTTGGATTCAAAATTATTTTGACAAACCTCAATGTCCAGCCTCCAAAATGTTCCCTGAGTATGTGTCATTGTTCCCACCTTTCCAGATTTGTAAGTAAACAGCTGATCTTACTCTCACTGCACTGTACAGAGCAGATCGGAGACCCTCTGACTATGAGTCCTTTTAGTCATGCACCAGATACTTCAAAATACAGCAGGCAACTTTACTTCTCTGGGAATTAAAAAGAAGTAAACTAAATCATGTAATTATGTGCAGAAAACATGAGGAAAAGCACCAAATCTACTTCTTTGCCGTCATAGTTTTGTTAAAAGTCAACAGAAGGAACAACTCCGAATTGCCATCTTTCTTTGGCACTGCCTCCTCTTCAGAAGCAGACCAAGCGCTTTCTGCCTGCTGGGATTCAGAGCAATTTAAAAAAAAAAAAAACACACACACACACAAAACCCCAAGCCTTCATAACCAAAATTGAATTTATGCTATCCTAATACAACCCGAAGGATACTAAACCAGAGCAGCATGTGGCAATCATGCTACTTAAAAGTTTGGCCAGTTCATGCTGTCACAAGGGATAAAACCCAGAGAAGGCTGAGCTGTCACACACTGATAGACCTCAGTGGTCACCAAACCTAGTGCAGAGCACCCTCCTCTATTGCTGATTTCGGCCATTAACACTTTCCTGGCAGGGTGCAATAGGTGTGATAATTTTATCTGCTCAGAATAAACAATCTCTGGGTGCTAATGAGGTTGCATGTGCATTGGCAGAAGCCTGCAGCGGCTCTTGGATAAGGAACTAAATGATAAAATAATTGCTGTGTACAGAGAGGGCTCCTGAAAATAAAATCCACATTTAGAAAAGTAAATGGAATATTAGGTGCTTAAAGTTAAGCATTCTTTAAGAACAAAATAATCATGGCTTTGGTTTTCCTGCCCATAACATGGGGATAACATTACATAGTCATTTACTAAATTACTACAGGATGTTTAGATGAGGGTCTCTACATTAAGGCCCAAGAGTGTTATTTTCAGTCTCCCTCCACACAATATGAAGTGCAATGCTTTCACAAACATGCCCTGTCTATAGTACTGCAGAGTCAAATCTGATTTAAAAAAAAAAAAAAAAGGAGAGGGACCAAGCACACTTCACAGCTGTGCCACTGGGTCAGTAAGTGAGAAGTTAAAATAAGAAGTTCATTCAATAAAATATTGATTCTGGAAACAGATTACAGGAAATCTTACCGTTCCACTAACTTAATTTATGAGTATTTATATTGCAGGAATTATACCAATATATCAAACACAATGCCTTCAACCTTAGTTCAAAAGAGAATTTTATCTCTAAGCTTTAGCAACAGGACTGAAAATAATTCAGATTATATGGGCAGCATTTTAGCAGCCCATTTTCATCTTCTTTAAAAGCAACACTATAATGCGTGATGGTTAAGGATCAAGTTGGGATTATGTGGAGAATGTTAAACATACACCAAATAATACATCTGTTTTGAATAAAAGATGTTGCGTAGAATCCCAGTTCATTTTTGTTCAACTCTGCTGTACGTGTTATAGCTGCTAAGTGAAACCATGCATCAGATAAATACATCACTTAAGCAAAAGATTGCTAATCAAATGCCAGATATTTTCTGAAATACGTGGGTTGAAAATAGTTCGGGGGAAAAAAAAAAGAGCTTCTCTTAAAAAAAAAAGAAAGAAAAAAAAAGAAAAGAAAAAAAAAAAGAAGGAAAGTTTCATGTTCCCAATCATGTTCTTCCACCTCTGAATTGATGATCTCCTGGCCATGCTAGATCTGGATGCAGGACCTGTTTTGCAGATCTGTCTGTCGATCTCCAGCTAACAAACAGGTTGCTCCCAATAAAAGAACCACCAATACGTTCCATTTGATTGATGCATCCTACAACTTTAATATGGTTTTGGCTATTGAACCAAGCAGACAGCTTGTCAGAATTCCTGTTCTTTCCAAAATTCTGATACCTTGGTATTTTTTAAAATAAATCTTCAACTGGAATGGGAAACAAATCTTTCCACAGCATATAGATTGTCAAAACCACATCTGACTCACTAATAATTTCATTTCAATAATGTCAAAACATTACACTATAACATATTGATTTTAAATACCTCAATTATAAAATCACTATTAGCAGGGCTAGTTACCAATATTTAAATAAAACAAATATTTTAAAATATTATTTGAACAAGTATTTGGCACTTTCTGTCCATAGAGTGCGCAACCAAAGAGGACCCCACATAGCATCAAAGTGGGATGTTCGCACATGCAGACTGTTTCCTCCTCTGGTGACTCTTCCCCTGCCCCTTTCTTCTTAGGGGCTGGCCCCATGTCCAGACCTGCTGCCTAGTCCTCTGAGGAAACCCATGAGGAAGTCCAGATATTAATCTCAGGTGCAAACATGACAAATACAAATCACAGCCCAGGTCATACTTCTCTTCAAGGACAGTGGAGAAGAAGTCTCTTTTAGGAAATTTATTTGGGATACGCCTGAACTTGCCATTGACATGACTCCCCCAGAATCTTGGCCCTATGCCTGCTCTCCATCACACACACGTCTGTGTCTGGGATGGCAATGCCCTACCCCTTATTGCAAGGCTCCACTGTCTTTGATGTCATCGTCCCCTCTTCTTCAGAAGAAAACCCTCTGAAGATACTATGCACATTTCCCTCCAATCTCCAAAGAAGGGCTAAGCCCATCCCTTCCTCTTTTATCCCAGTGTTAAAAGACAAGGCAGACCAAGGGATGTCCTGATGCTGTGTGAAGTTGAGGACCTTTAATGCTATCTTGGGGGACTTCTGTCAGAGGAAAGCCCACCTCAGATCCTTCTGTTGAGCCTCCCTGGCCACCTGCTGCACAGCACTATTGTAGGCCTCAACTGTTAAAACTTTAGATGTTCTCCCTCCTTGCTTTTTCTCCTTATTTACCCTCTTTTTCCTTTCTGGCTGGAGCGGACATATGAAGAGAATATTTAGTTTTTATTTTCCTAATGGGGAAAGAGCAGCAGAAAAGGCTGCCAACAGAAGCCTAGAGAAGAGTTTAGTATCACTGCAAATCTTAGAGATGCTTTCCCTGAATATTCCACCGTCCTCTTACCATCTCCAGTTCAGGAGCCTCCTAATCAAGAGATGTTTTCTATGTACTCAGTAACTCAGACTCTATTTGATACCTTCTACTTCTTATATTGGGGAAACAAAAACAAGCGAACAAACAAACAAACAAAATCCTGTGACCAATCCCTCTTCAGCTCCTTCACCCTCTCACTCCAACAATATCACTGTATCATCACCCCTTTTCCATAATAGACAACTTATTTTGGACAATTTAGGAGAACTGTTTTTGATCAAAGAGCATCACAGTTGTGTTTCTCTGCAACCACAGTCTGAGCCTTCTCACATTGCTATCGGGAAGAAAGAGCAGCCCCACCAGCCCACATACACTCATGAGTTCTGGAGCTGTCAGCTCCCAGGAACACGAGTATTCCTGCATCAACACACATCAGAGACAATGCTTGGTAAAAGCGCACTCCTCGCCTGTCACCCAGACTGATCCTGAACTGACCTGCAAATATTTCCTCACTGGTGTAATTCTCTGTGGTTTTCTGATAACCTAAGGCAGATGCATGTGATGACAGGAAAAATACTTTGAACTTGATATACTTCCGTATTAATCCTTTTTTTGTAGTCCTTTAATGCAATGGTAAAGCAGGCACACACTTATTCCCTATAGTATCTGCTAACACCATTTTCAGTCCCACTGTGATCTGGCTGTAGAGCTGAGTCCTTTCTAACGCAAGGCACAATCCTCCTGTCATAGACACTCTTCAGAAGAGAGCTGCCTGTGCAAGGCTGTATACGCTGAGTGTTTCTGAGATAAGAAAGATCTAGTCACATCAGATCTTCCTGTGGAAAATGGCACACACAAAACATAACTTCCAGAAAACAATTTGATTGTGGGGATTTTTCAAAAGGATTCTTCCCGACAAAAGGGGCTCCCCAGTCCAGTCTGTTATTACCAGCCCTGCAAACTATTTTGAATGCTAGTTGTTGTCCTCAGTACCTTTTTCTCCCCTTTGTTATCATGCAACATAATTCTAAATTACTGACCAGAGTAAGCTTTACTCTGGGATATGTCTACAGATATAGTCACCGTTGGATTACACCAGCACAGCAGTAACAGCAGTGCTGTTTGAGGTGTAAGGTGCAAGGTCTGCCAACCAAAGGAGATTTTGTGCTGTTGTAGGGGTACTAGGCACTGAACATGACCAGTTAATCTGGCAGCAGCTCTCTCAAATTGTGTCCACCCTGGCAGTTTTGCTGCCTGAGCTCCACTGGGTTCACGCAACTATTTTCCAGGCCCAAGCCAACATCATTCCGAGAGCTAAAATTCTTAATGCAGGCTTGATCCAAATTTTCCAACATTTCAAGCACTGATCTAAAAGCTTGGATCCCACTGACTGCATTGTGTGTTTATATTGCTTGCTTGAACATGAATTACAATGGGTTACCTCACGTCCTCAAAAAAAAAAAAATGTGGAAAGGCTGGTGACCGAAAAAATAAAAGAAGACTTGATAGTTTTGCAAAATCTGCAATGTGGTGCATTGCATAGCATTTATTGAGTTACTATTAAAGTTAAATCCTGCTGCCAAGCATTATGTTTCCCAAGTTAACACTCACTTGTGGATGAATGGAAATGCATTTTTGATTAATTAAAGCTATCTTTAACTCATGTCAAATTTGGCTAACGAATCTGAACTTTTTTTTAATCAATGAAGAAAATGTATATTAATACAGAAGATAAATAAGAGCATGACCCTGCAGAGCAGAGGTGACTGCATTTGCCAGCAAGTTGGGATATCTATTCTGTAGTTTCTGCTCTAAACAATCTGAAGAGGAGATTTCACCATTTTGTCTTCTAGTTCTCTTGGACTACCTAGAGAACCCATGGGGATAACAGTCAGAGGGGAAGAGGAAAGGAGAAATAACAGGAACTGCCATCTCCTCCTATTCATCCACATATGCCATGTGTACTTTCATTGAAAGTGTCCAGAAATATTTTTATATAAGACAAGGCAGTTACATTAAAATCCCATATGTTGGTAAAATTTTGAGCTTGGTCCTACTTTAAATTATGTTTAAAAATGTAGAAAGTTCACCTTTTTCTAGCAGTATCTTTAGTAATGTGGTTTCTAGGTCCCTCTTCCTTTGCAAAAGCAACAGGAAGCAACAGCTATAGCAGAACTGTCTCTAGACCCCTGCCAAATCTAGTGAAACAAAAGGTGATCCAATGCACTCAGGATGCAAAAACAAACAAACAAACAAAACCACTCCCTACAGTGCTTAAGCAGCAGTAGAGGGCAGAAACAAAATGTCATTAACACAGAATCATAGCTTTTAAAACTGAGTACAGATTACAGGTGCTGTAGGCAACAACATATTCAGCACAGAAACAAGCAGCTTTGTATGAGGTAGAATGCCTCATTTCTCTATGTAATACAAATAAATACCATCATCAGGTGAAAAGCCTGGGCCAGGTATCCGGTGATGGGCTTCCCACCATTCTTCTGTGCTGAGGTGAGCCTCTGTGAGCCCTCCTTCCTTTGCTGCATTTAATCTTAGATGATTCAGACCAGGGGCAGCTCAAACCCAGATGAGATACCACTCCCATTTAAAATATAAAAACCAGAAAATTAGTGTATAGTAGAAGCTTGTGTAACAACCTAAGCCCATCTAACTCACCAAAGAATGATAAAGAAATCATGGCAAATAACAAAGAAGGGACCTAGCTGGGAAGTTGTTTTTCCCAGGCTGAGGATGCTTTACTCATTTCACTATTTTCTTTTACAAGTTTCTTGTCTTGGATCTCTTAATAAGTTTTCTTCACAATTTAAAGAAAAAAAACCTCAAGATTCAGCATTTTTCTCTGGGGGTTGTTTGAGGCAATTCTAATTTTACAGTTTCCTCTTGACATTGGATAAGGATCTTGGATAGAGTCAGGCATTTGGTATGTGCTTAAGATCTTGGCCCTAGAACACCAAGTTGTCATAGCTACCTTGGATAGTTTCTAAACATGACCGAATCCACAGCAGAATCCTTCCCAAGCTTAAAGGGCTCTTTTGCAAAACTGTTTCTGAGTGGTTCAAGGAAAGTCTCACTGATTTGCCTGTATGTATCTCTACAGCTGATATGAAGAAAAAAACTGTCACAAAAATCAGAAGGAAGCTTGTTAGAGAAGGGAGGGAATCCAGGATTGCTAAAGAGTGAAGAGCATTCCTCAAACACTAAATTTTCATGTTCAATGGGGGATTTCCCTTTAAAAACCAAGACTGTAAGACTTCAATGCAATATATTTTTTCAGGTAGAGGGTTTACCATTGCTCTTTTAAATATACACATTTTACAAATTATAAAATAAGGAGGAATGGGAGGAAAGAAAAAAAGAGAGAGAATACAAACCAACCAAGAAAGAAAAAATCATCTTCTGAAACAGGAAAGTGGTCCAATATTTTGATGCGGTCTGTAAAATAAATTCTAGTTTGGTCACACCAGTGTAAAACAGGAATAAATTCACCAGCTCCAGAGAAGCTAAACTGAAATTATACCAGTACAAAAACTAGGTCTTTAGTTCTCCTTTAAGCTAATCAGAATCTTAGCTCAGCAGCACTTCTCTTCTGAAGGTATGTGGAAGACTAAGCCAGCTTCATCTGGGCCTAAAGATGGAAGAATAATTTGCCCACCTTTGTCTTCACAGCAGTAATGCTACTTTGGAGACACAGTATGTGGCTCACTAGAATGTGGTATTCTCAACCTTCTAAAATACAAGAAAGCAAGCTTCTTTAAATTTTGTTTTGCCCTAGATCTTCAGCAAATCTTCCTTTCTTTTCCAGTTCCAATGAAAGATGCAGCAGCAGAATGAGTTGTGAGCTGTTAAGAGAAGAATGTGGATTGTTGACTTCAAAAGTAACGGCAGAGCAGATAAAGAAAGAAAATCTAAATGGAAATAAAATGGAAGTAGTTGTTGAAGAGCTTGTTCCAAGCTAGTTTCCAGGAACCATAAAACATTGCTATTGAAATAATAAATAAATAGATAAAAATAAAAGCTAGCCCTATTCTGATTAAGAGACTGGACCAGATCACCTCCAAAAGATCTCTTCCACCCTAAATTATTCTACGATTCTAAATTCCATTTTATTTTTCATGTAAACATATTTGTTCAAGAGTTTTCAAACTGATATTGATTGAATAGATGTTTATTACTATTGCTACTACAGCAAAACAACATACAAATTATCATAGATTTACTTCCTCAGTCATACAAATACTAATTACTGTTTGATAATTCAAACTAAGTCTGCTTAGAGAAAAATATAACTTAAAACATTTTCCCTGGCATATTCCATTGAAGAAACGCCACATTTTGGTCACGTATGTTATTACTTCTCAAATGGAGTGCTCTTGCTGCATTCCAGAATATTCGAGGAAGCGATGCTGTTGAAAACAAAATTTTATGAATATTAGACAGGAAAAGCGATTCAGAAAATGTTCCGGTGTATAACTTCTAGGAAATTTAGTCTTAATGTGGGATATGTATCACTCATGAACAGGGCACCTAACTTTTATTGCCTTGTTGGTTAAGTTACTTGTGTTTTAAGTGCTAGCATCTTTTCAACAAAACAGGAGAGTATTTTACCATATTTTTTTCCCTTTTGCTCCACTGAAGTGCACTGGAAAGTATCCTAAATGTAGACAGAGAATCATTGTTAAATGGAGACATTTGTGTTCATAAGTTCACTCTTTTAAAAAAATGCAGTAAAACAATAGTAAAGTGGAGTATTAGGCTGACATATAAGTGGAATTTGCCACAGTGAAGTAATGAAGAGAGGAATACTTTGAAAGCTTTAGGTTCAGATGCAAGTTAGGTGAATAGCAAATCATAATTGAAGGGTTTTTTTTTTTGGTACTGAATCTCTTACTGCACTCACGTTACTTGAGAGTGCTTCCGTTACAAGTATTAAAGAAATGTAACCACAGGAGAGCCATGAAGACGCCACTGCTCCTAGTGCACATCTGCAGACGCAGTCCTGCATTACTTACCTAGCGGAAAACCCCACTGAGATTTTGGGATGTGCGCTTCTATAGTCACTTCCTTTGAATTCAATCCAATATCCGCATATAGAATTCCCTTTTCCGTCAAGGAAAAGATTAAAGTCAAAATGGACTATTTTTCCACTAATTTGAAATATAAATGAAATATTCTCCCCAATACAGTTAGAATATGTCCAAATAGTCCAATTCGTACAAATCTGGTCATTTACGCAGATGCATAGTTGAGGCATCAGATTTGGTGGGCAACAGCAGTAAAACTCACCTACTTCTCCAGTATTTTGATTCAGGGCCCATTTCTATGTCTTCAGGCAAGTTCCTGAGTCAGCAGGAGTTTAGTTCCCCAGGCAAGGAAGGCACAACTGGCTGTAATCACTTGCCCTAATCACTTGCTGTAAATGTTTATGCTCACTCCTCCCCTGAAGAGAGACTGAGCTGCTTTCACCGATTAAAGGTAGATACCAGTAAAAACGTTCAAGAAGCAATTACAGCCCATTTTTACTTCTCTTACTGGAGGAACTAAGCTGCTATTGAATTAGAGGGTATTGAGCTTCTGCTGACAGTTATTCTCTATCAGCTGGGACCACTATTAACCCACAACAGATGAAACACTGATCTACACAGTATCATCACTGTCCTGAGAGATGACTTGATTAAGGTTTTCCTCAAGATCAAGCCCAAAGCACAAATAGAAATTTGCCAGCTGCTATTAAATGTACAAGTCCCATTATATAAATATTTTCCATTTCCCCAGCTTTCAGCATGACTTCATTGCTACCATTTTTTTTTCATCTGAAAGCACACAATTTATGACAAAAAAGATGTCTTTCCTTCAAACAGTTTGATGTTTTTGGCTTTGATTTCCCTTGCAGTACAGTTTTAGACATTCCTAGGACATCCACTGCTTACAAGGAGCAGCAGGATTTCCTGAGATTACCGAAGTTACCTTTCTCACCAAGCTGTATACTGCCCAACTGAGGCAGTTTTTTATTCTTTTCTGGTTTTATCTCTCTGATAGCCATCATCATCAGCTACTTGGAAATATGTATTTAAAAGATAGGTGTGCTTTGCTTCAGGTGAGGGCAACTTACTGTCAATATTTGTGATCCTGGGGCACTCCACAGGACGCTGGGAAAACACCACCTATAAAGACAGTTCCTGTCCTGAACAGCTTGCAACCGAGTGACAAGAATCCAGTTAGAAACAACCACTGTGACAGGAATACACAAACTGAAGCCTAGATCTTACAGTTCTTGGAGGTCCCAGAGGCAGAAGACTTTGTACAGCTGGAGAAGAAGGATGCCACCTCCTTCCCTTTCTCCCCTCCCTCTTCATACAATCCCTCAGTACACCAGGGATATTTTGATTTTAGCTTAGCTGCATCCAAATTCTGCGCTGCCCGTCAGTACAGCTAAGCTAAAAGGCTCCACAAGGAAATGCTGCTGGAACATATGTGCTTGGCCTCACGCAGCTGAAGAGTTAAAATTATTTTTGTAAATACTGTAATACATGAAAGCTGTGAACACCCAACTGCAATGTCAGACTTCCAAATTTTATAAATATATTTGTCTCTTGTATTAGTAAACGTTATTTGAACAAAAAATAGCACATTGTAACAGCCTAACAAGAAGCAGTCCTTCTGATGACGTTTGAGACTTCTTTGCTCCACTGTATGGAAATATTTAAGACTTAAAAGCATAGCCTTGAAAATGGCCTGGTCCTGTTTCCAGGGAAGCCAAAGAGGGTTTTGCCATCAACTTCAATGGAAATGGCGTAACAGCCAAGATGCATTTTACCTTTTTTTTTCCTGTTTTGTTCTGAGAAAAAAGAAGTTTCTATGAAGGCCAAAAAAAAAAGATACCAGGCGTCATTCGTGTTCATGGCCAGCCATTAACCTCAGCTAAGACGTCTTATAAAGGCAAATGTAAGTAGGCTCTGAATACTGCAACTCTGCTACCCACAGACCCATAGGCAAGGAGAAACACAGCATGTCACTTAATTTATTATTGCAAAACCGCAATTACCTTTTAGGATCCTTTTCTATTATATATAGTGTATATAGCCTTATTTGCTCTGAGATGAACTAGTAAGTGACAAAAGCTGGTCCTTTAAGGGGATCAGAATAGTATAAGTTTTCTTCTTCTATAATTGATAAATGCCAAATTCCATACATGAAGAAATATGGCCATAAGTTACTAAGAATCTGTATTTTAATTTAAATAAGGACACACTCTCTTTCAACTGAGTTTTACCACCAACCTCCAGTGTTCTTTGATAGCTTGCTTTCTGCTTTCTTTTTAAAATAATGTTTTAGATCATGCATTTCACCTCTCTGTTGAGCCTTAATGACAGGCAAATAGTAAAAGCAAATTTAACTTTTCCATAAAAAAAAAAGTTACAGGAAACATGGAAATTACATGTTCCAATATCAATTTTCCTCTTTCTCCTTCTGTTTTCTTTTTCCCTTCTCCTGTCTTTTAGGTAGTTATTTTTTAGTTCCTGACTTAGACTTTTGTTCAAACTTAAAACATTAGCTGCTCTGAAACCTTTTTTCCCCGCAAATCTTAGAGCGGAATAATAATAGGAATATATATTAAAAAAAAAAAGGATGTATTGTTCTGGGCATTATTTTTGAGTTATAAATTGAGTCAGAAAGTACCTAGTGTGCATATACACATTACCAGTACTGATGGCTTCTTGATGTAGCTGGGTATTACTAGACGGTATGCTAACAAAAAAAATATATACATATATATATATTGTTTCTGAGGATTGGGAAATTTCTGTGCTTCCTAGAAAGGTATGTTAATGAAATATCTGAGCACTTTTAACATGTGGTACCAAATACCATAGTACAACTTGAATCTCCTGATATCAACATTCAGGCCTGCAGGCTCTTTTCTCTCCAATATGTACACAATGAGTCGTTTCCGAAGTGCCCCTGTTGTAGCTTTTGGGTGACCATGTTTCAGAAAGAGTAATGGGGAGGGAAACAGGATAAGCGGCTAAATTGCTTCCTGAATCCTTCAAGCGGGAGCCGATACTCCAGGAGTCAGCTGCTCCTCATGGCCAGAACTGTAACGTTTGGAAGTCAATTGCTAAAATAAATAAATAAATAGACAAACAACAAGACTTGTCCACCTGCTCTTTGTCATAATTTCTGTGTATCAGGACCAACATATATTCGTATCAAGAATGAATAAAACAAGATGTACTAAAAATATTTCCAGATTGCCCTCCTGATTTAGAAAGTGAATAAGAGGAAAACACAAGAAATGGTGTTGTTGCTGTTTAAGGTTTATATCTCTCAAATCTGATTATTTTCTAAAAGCAGGCACCTCATTTAAACCACACTGTACAACTGTGTGCCTGCTACTATGCACAAGCGGGTAGTTCTGAAAATTAAGGCTCCACCACCAGCAGCATCACCCACAGTCACGAAGGCGCAAAGACAGTATCAGGCACAAACGCCCTATGCTTGCAACACATTCCTGTTTCCTTGCTCACTTCCAGTTTCCTCATCTCTGCATCAAAAACTGCACCCACACAGCATTAACACCGCCAGGCCATTTCTGCACCTTTTACACAGAAACGTGAGCAACGCAGGTGCAAAAGTGAAATCGCTTTGACCCTTTTACTTGCTTATTCCTTCGGCGTTCAGCTCCAACGTTGCTCTCTTTGGAAAGCCCTAAGTGACCCTTGCCAGACAAACTATTATCCCAGACAATCGCGAGGGAAAACACAGCGGTGTCACCGAGACGTGATGCGGTGCCTTAATGAGAGCCAAGCTGGCAAAGGGAGCTGGAAACCTCCTGGGGCTCCTCTGGCCACTGCTGCAGTCGGCTCCAAGCCCCAGCAGCGCTGGGAAAGCCCCGCATGCAAGGGAGGCACAACAGAATAAAGTAATAATGATAGTAACAATAAAAATAATGATTTTAAAAGGCTTTCAGAGAAAAGCTGCTGGAATAGAGGCAGCATATATTTGAAGGAAATAGTAAAAGCAGAAATGAGGAAAGGAAAGGAAAGGAAAGGAAAGGAAAGGAAAGGAAAGGAAAGGAAAGGAAAGGAAAAAGGAAAGGAAAAAGGAAAGGAAAAAGGAAAGGAAAAAGGAAAGGAAAAAGGAAAGGAAAAAGGAAAGGAAAAAGGAAAGGAAAAAGGAAAGGAAAAAGGAAAGGAAAAAAGAACAGAAGAGAAAAGAAAAGAAAAGAAAAGAAAAGAAAAGAAAAGAAAAGAAAAAGGAAGGAAAAAAGCCACCAGGGCAAGAAACGGAAGAGTTAATTTGCAGCAGCCCCTCAACGGCCCAAGGCCAGAGACACTGCCGACACCGGCCTGGGAAGGGGCCCGGCGCCCTCTGCTGCGAGAGAGCTCCAGCAGTGGAAATTTCCTTTGGAAAGCAGCTTTGTTGGGAAGTTCAGGCTCGTTCAAGCGGCTCCCAAACCTGCGGGGGGGCCCCCGGCGGTGATGGGCGCCCCGCACCCGCGCAAGCGGCGCCTTGCGGAGGAGTGGGGGGGAAGCCCCCCTTGCTTCCCCTCCGCTTTGTTTGACCTTGTTTGTTTTATTCCAGATCCCGAGTCCCAAATTGGCAGGAAGAAAGGCTGGTAAAGAAATAATAACAACCAGGCAGGACACGGCAGCATCGCAGCCTGCTCGGACTCTGCATGGTCGCAGGGTTTCCGAAAGGAAAGCGTCCTGAGCTACTCCCGCGACGGAGGCTTCATGTACATATTATACATACAGTGAAATAAGGCGGCGGTGCCGCGTTCGAGCCCAGCCGGCGAGTTCTGCCCCTGTCCGGGCGGCCCCCGTGTTTTCACTGCCCTGCGACTGAGAAGGTGGCTCCGCTACCAGCGGGAAAATCCAGTTTTTTCTCCCACACATCTTTAGAGGATTGGAGAGGATTAAAAAAATAAAAGTGAGATGGTGATATGAAGGGAGCTACTTTTTAAAAGCAAATACACACACGCCAATAAATAAATAGATAAATAAAGCCTACCTAGGAATGAAAGGGACCGACAGACCCAAAAGGACGAGTAAAGCGCACAGGACTATTCCTCTAGATACCTGCTAGGGAAACGCACCTTTTTTTTTTTTTTTTTTTTTTTTAAAAGGGGGGGGGGGGGGTTTGGGGGGGGGGGGGGGGGAGGGAAGGGGGGAAGGAAGGAAGGAAGGAAGGAAGGAAGGAAGGAAGGAAGGAAGGAAGGAAGGAAGGGGGAAGGAAGGAGGG
>NW_010580604.1:470463-480773 GCF_000705375.1 Tinamus guttatus
CGGGCAGGGAGAGGGGCGAGCGGCCGTTAGTAACGGCCATGGGAGGAAGTACACGGCTTCTAAGCACTATTCGACTGCCGCAGGGATGGTGACACCCCCCCTTCTGCCCTCCAGTTACTGCTGCCAAGATGATTCCCAAGGTGGATGCAGGTTGGCCCTTTCCCTGCTTTTTATTTAGCACCCGGGTATTTTAAGATGAAAATGCGAGATTTCTGTCGAGAGCCAAAACTGACCGGGTGAGAAAAATCAGTACAAATGTGTATGTATATATATGTCATCGGATTTTTACTACATCATTCATAGTTCCTGTGAAGGGCTGTGAATATCGGCTTGCAAATAATAATAAAACCAGCCTGTCTAATCCATGATTTAAAATACTCTTGTGATGTCATGAAATGATGGCTTATAAAATATTTTCATTTAATTAGGAAGCACTAAGAGGATTTCATCAAGGAAAAAAAAAAAGGAAACTTGGTTTGAATTATTTATGTACTGTGAACTACCATGACTTCAAGTACAAAAAACGTAGGCTTTAGTTGGTTTTCATTTTTAGGCCCGAATTCTTTGACATGCAAATTCCTGTGGACAAGCAATTATGTAGGTAATCAGGGTTTTATTCCAAGTTTGCTCTTAAAAAGCAAGGATTGATACCATACATACTATTCCTAAAACTTCCATATCATAAGCTCAGTAAATAGTATTTTGTAGGACAGTATTGTTTTGGAATTAAGGAAAAGTAGTGTAGCAGGAATTTGGCACTTTAATAAACAAAATAAAACAATTTCAGCATCATTTCAGAGATAGTAGCAGCCTGAGTCAGAATATCACAGTCACTATTCACTTCTTTTTGCAATGATGTGTACAAAAAGATGTGCCACATTTTGCGCCATGAAAAATGCTGGACGGTCAGCCCTGTTTTAGTCTGAAGAGATGTAGGAGAAAGACCCTTAATGCCAAATATTTTTAAAGCTGAGCTGACCTCTACCTTTGGATGCCATCCAATGCTTACAGAATCTCTCTCATGCAAAAATGAATTACATACATTGCGCAGCACCGTAGTACTTTGTTTTGCTGGCCTGTACCCTCTTACTTCACTGATGCTCAGACACTGAAATGGCATTAAGAACCTCAGTTTAGGTGCCAAAGCACACAAATCTAGCAGTGGGGGGGTTTTTTATATGGAGAAGCTCACTTCTGTGCATAAACGCTGCACTGTATCATTCAATAAGTAATGCTGTGAGAAGGACCACATAATAATCATAAATAGCTTTCTGTCAACCCTCAGACTAATTTATTTTAAGGCGGAGCTCAGCTTAAGTTCCTTAAATTAGTAAGAATTAGAACAGTAAGTGGTGGAAATCTGAAGACTTCCAGTACATATTGCAGTTTTCCAAAATCTTTGCCTCATTTAATCTGCAGCGCCATCTTGTGTGAAAGGACAGTCAAGTTGCTATTACATATTTTGATAGTTGCCTGTGTCACTTGCACGGTGTCAATCACCTCAGTGTTTCTGGCTTTAAGATACAATAAGTTATAAAATCAGCATGTATGAATTGATCTATTTTGAATATTGCTTAATCAACAGTCCCTTCAATGAGTTATGGAAATAAAACCATACTATAAAAGAATGCCTTTTTGTAGTAGGAAAGGGGAGTTGTTGCGTGTCACTGTGAGAAGAATTGCATGTGAAGAATAAGGAGTAATGGTGGTTTATTAGTTGTCCAAGGAGAGGTAAATCATTTTTTTTTCCAATATCAAAAGAATATTTTAAAAAGATCAGGCAAGAGTTAGACCTAGAGTTGTTTGCGTTCCTCAGAGGCTTAGTGAATTCTTCATTTTCCTTTCCCCCCAGAATGTTAGCATTATTTCAATTGTTAAAGACACCCTCCAGGCAATAGGGAGTGGTCCATGCCATTAAAAAAGCTATTTTATTTCAGTCTAACAAAAAAGTGTTCTATCA
Source organism: Tinamus guttatus (assembly GCF_000705375.1). Next base: position 472,424 of record NW_010580604.1, read on the forward strand.
ACGTGTGTCTCATTGCACATATAGCAACTTAGAAAATATTTTAGCCCCTTTCTATCTAAGTAGCTTCCTCAAGTCTCCCACAACAGGCGCTCCTTAAAGCCAAAAATACAAATAAACAAACCCTAAAACCACCTTTCCCACACCAACCAGTGGTGGCAGATAACCAAAGGAGAAAGGGACCTCCTACTTTAATTGACGTTTTATTATCACACTGACAAGACTGATAATTAAGCTGCATTCACAGTGTATGAATTCTGACAATATTGAAAGAAGATGAAAGACAGCACAGAGGGTACCGGTACAACAGGGAAAAAGTGTAAGTATTTTCTGCACTTAAATTCAGTTAGATAAACATTGTAAAGCAATTGATAATAAAGGTTTATTAGGGGCCAGGCAGCTATAACTTCTCAAAAACCTAGAAAAAGCAATTTTAATATTATCCAATTTCTGGTTAGATTTTAGACAGCTTATAATACAGAAATTTTCTTTAGGAAAAAAACTTTGAAGACATCCTGTTATGAACAGAACATAGAAGGCCAAGCTCATTTTTTGTTCTAAAGATAACTTGTGCAGTCTAGGGAAAACTTCTCAGAAAATCAACACGACTAAAAGAAATCACCACCAGAGAACCTGTACACTTGCATCTTCTGGTGACATTTTCTTGAGCTAGGAATGGAAGGGGAGAGAGAGGAAGAGGGAGATTAAGACCTCAAAAATTGTGAGAACATGTGAAAAGTTAAAAAATACGATCAAGTTATCAAAACACCAACCTTCTATTTCTCTTTGTGTCACTATAAGGGTAAGGTACTGTCCTATTGTAAGGTACTGTCCTGCTTGTAGGACAGTTTACAGATGATTTATGGAATGCACACACTTAGGACTTGCAAGCTGTAAAGCTAGATGCTGAGCTGCAGTTGATCACATAGTCAATATAGTGCAAGATCTTCTAAAGGAAGAAGTAATCTCTGATGACTTCTAAAGGGACTTCCTGCCTCAGGAGGCAAGGGTAGGATGAGACATTGCCGCTTCTGCCTCACGTTGCATTCAGTTTGTCTATATACATTTTTTATCTCCTGCCCTAGGTCTTGGAAACCACCTCCAGCTTTGGGTGACTGGAAGAAGAAAGGCCAAGGAGCTGATCTTCAATGGTATGGAGTGAAGAGCAACAGATGGAGAAGCAGGAGACAAATGAGTTGTTCCTTCGCTTCCCTTTCTGGATCCTTCCTTGGATTTAATTATCAAGAAGGTTTGCAATTGTCAGCTGATGGATGTGCAGTCTACCAGTGCCTGCTGGTTAATCCACTTTTAGGGTATATTAGATTGGTTGAGAAAAAGATTATACTAGATTGCATTCTAATCAATTGGATTAATTAATTGGATTAGAGTAATATTCTTCTGTCACATAAAACAAAAGTGGGAGAATGAGGAAGTCTGTGGAGGAAGTACTGCTGGTATCAACAGAAAAAAAAAAGAGGAATCAAAGGAATAAACTTGAGTTTCAGTCATATGCATATAGAGTTAGAGATGCATCAAAAGATGGCCTGGTTTTGGTGAGATTGAGAATCACATAAAAGAAAAATCTAAGGCAAAAAATTAGCAAGAGACCAACAGGATATTTGGTCTTGTGCTTTAACAGGAATCCAAACAGAAGATAATAAATGTGGGTTGTGTAGTCAGGAGCATCTTGTAAACCCAGATGCAGAACATACAGAGAAAATTGTAAAAACAGTAACAAACTGAGGAAGAGAGAGAGTTGTAGAACTGTTCGAAAAAATGCAGGTGAGCTCCTTTGAAGGAACATGTGAGATTTACATATATGTGCCTGTGTGAAGTTGTTTTTTATTAAATGCATTGCGTGCCAATGAAGGGAAGGAAAAAAAAAGTGAAGAGTGCATAAACTAGAATCATTTTTAACACTGTGTATCTGTTTTCTTGCTGTTGCATCTGAGTAATGGTTCACTGCTGAAGCACTGATTTGTGGTTGAACCCTGAGTAAAATAAGAGATTGTGTATCTTATGGTCCAAGGAAATTTGTTTAGTGTATAGACTTTTTTTTGTATTTTATGCTCAGTGCAGTGATGTAAGTTGTTTTCTTCTCAATGGTATGTCCTTATTTGGAATTGTTTACTCTTAAATATATCTACATATCAGTATTACTGTTATCTTAAGTTAATGTGTTCTACTCTTCCATTTTCTCTAAGAGACTGGAAGTATGTTTTCTCACGGACTGTTAGAAGTCGAAAAGACAGAGACTGTAGTGGTCTTGGGAAAATTGAGTAAATTACCATTTTAGTGTTCAGTTTTTCTGAATGGAGCGGCAAACTAGAAAAGGCCTAGAAACCTAGGAAAGAGCTCACAGTTTTGACAAAACTGTTAAACATCAAACATTCAGCAAAACCCATCTCAAACATCCACAGATGATGGTGTATTTATATCCCTTGACTTTGTTATTGCTCCTTTTATATCAGCCAAATCTACTGGATCCACTTAGGTTTCTCACAACTAATATATACTACAGCTGTCCTTCATAGCACTATCTAGGAGCAGATGATAGCAAAGCATGTAGAGAAGGAAAGAGCATCAGCATCCTCATCTCCTAGTGGAGGCAGGAGGCAGTGATGGGAATGACTCACACGAAATCATGGAGGAGGCCAGCGCTGCTGTGGCGACACTGGGCGTGTCAAGGTCAAAACAGTACCCTGTTTTTCCGGCGGGGGGGGGAGGAATCATTAATATCATGTCAAAGGCAATGAACAATGGTCAGTTGAGGTAACCTGTGAGGAAGATATTGAAGGCAGAAGGCATCCACTTGCAGGAAGTATTATTTCAAGACATTTTTCAGCAGAATGCTCTGAAACACACTAATTAAAATGACTCTGTCATCTTCTTGGTCTGTCATCTTCTACAAGAAGACCATCATAAAAGCCATGTCAGTCTGAAGGAGAAATGACAGATTCTAATTGCAAAAGGGAGCTAACCCTGGAAAATTATCGCTAGAAATGAAGCCTTCTAGAACTACTGAGTTTGCTTATAGGGTTACACTCTGGAACCTAAGCTTTTATCTCTTAAAAAGAGCTGTTGAGTTAAAAATAAATTCTTAGAAATGCCAAAGAAGTGCCTTATTTCCTGTATATTTTTAATATAGTTGTTCTTTTTTAAAAATCAGAATGCTGCTTTCTTTTGATTCCAAAATCTTTCTTTCCTTCACTCCCAATCCAAACAACACATGTATCTTCATTACTTCCTGACTCTTCTCCACCCCCTTTTTCTCCTATATCTCTGATCTTTCCCCATTTCTGTGAAAGTTATTACCTTACATTTTCTGTTCTTTCAGTCTTTTTTGTCAATTAGTAACTGGGTATAATAGCCACCCTTAAGCCCTCTGAATACTTACTTTCCTATATCAAATTATTTCAAAGCATATACTTACGCTACATATAGAAGACAGATTGCTCTGTATTATGCCACCCAAAAGTATGATTTATTAATAGTGCAATCTCTTCAAGAGCTGACAAAATTCATTTCTGAGGATTGACAGAAGATTTAAGATTTGGCTTCCACGCTACAAAGAAGTACCCATGCAACAATAGGAAGATAGAAAAGAAAGTTCTAGAAAATTGCCTGACGTTTTTCTGTAAAACTAAATGGCCACCTACAGCTGTCAGCCCCAAAAGGTTTTATTTTTCCCTTTGCCTTTATGCCCGGTTGATTGTGAGACCTTGTCTTTAGACAAAGTAGAATATTGCCTTTACAAGCAAACCAAGTTATGACTTTCTAAGAGGAGGAAAAAGGAGTGAAAATTCTAATAAAGAGGAGTTCAGTCAAGACTCTGTTTGGTAAAAGCAATAATGATGTTTTCACATATGGATTGTGGAGTGCCTGTAGATAATAGCATGGGGATCAGCTCCAATGTGAAGGATCCCCATTACACCGTGCAAAGAGCAAAAGGCAAAAGGCAGTATTAGCTCCATCAAACACCCAGCTAACACAAGCCCATAATGATAGAGAGAAAGAAGCTTGAATACAAGCCGGGAATGAAGCTTTGTATCACTTCAGAGAGAACTGTTTACCCAACCTCAGACTCTCTGTGCCCAGAGTGGGTGTGAAGTTGGCAGCATAGCCCCAGCCTCCTGGTTGACATGCAGGGTATGGAAGGAGAGGGGGAACGCTGCACCTGTGAACCAGCGATCCTCTATTTGCATGCCAGCTTGGCGAGGAGGAGACAGGTGAGAAGTCAGGATTCCTAAATTCTTGCCTGTGGTTGTTCTGCCCTCACTAGACAATAAAGAACCATAAAGAAAAGGGAAGCATTATCAGCAGCTCACATGTGCTTGCATGTGCGCAGAGACCTTATCAAACCATTTGCTTGCATGAGTTAAGTTAGTTTTATATTCCTTGTTTAGGGCCCAATAAGCAAATGCAGCTACTCCAGAACTATTATTTTTTTTATGAAAAATCGCCAAGGACAGATGATACGATCTCACCATTTTTAATTGCTTTATACATGCAATAGCACCAGTAACATTTGTTATTGAGATATATATATATATATGTATGTATATGTAGTAGTATCATCCAAAGGTCACAAGTTATTGTGTCCTATTTGCTAGTTCTTGTATGAATGTGTATAAAAAAGTCATTGCCTGTGCTGCAGCAACACAGAACGAATTTCATGTATCTCCTGGTATAGAACTTGCCTAACCTACGCTTTCTCCAAAGATCCCATAATTTTTCACTTTTCTGGAGGCACAGGTGCAGGTGCACAGACACAATCACAGGGCATCTGTACTTGCTTTCCATCTCTGTTAAAAATGCAGAAAGAAGCCTTGATTCTAGGAGCCGCAGAGAAGAGAAGGTTTTGTAGAAAGGCAGGGTCTCTGTGCCTTCATTCACTTAACTCATTAAAAAAAAATTATAGCTGCCCGTTACTTTATGTCTTTCTCCAGCATGGTATCACAGCAGCCTGTTCTGTGGGCAAATTTGCACAGCGCATGAACATTTCCAGCAGCACGTGCCAGTGGGGTTTGTTTTGGATGCTGCATAGATCTTCTGCTCCTCATTTGAAGCTCTTGAGGAGACACGGTGTCTGGGCAGTGGAGGCAGGGGCTATGTGAGCCACACATGATTTCAAGTAATGCCAGAGTGTAAGTGCCATGGTAGACAGGCAGAATGCAGGAACTACTTCTCCTTTGGGCGTCTGTGCAGTAAATCTGTTCCTGGTTTAGAAATACCTTCCCCCCTATACCCCCACCCCCCCCACATTATTCATAATGCGTAAAAGGGATGTTATAGCTGCATCCAAAAAAAAAAAAAAAAAAAAAGAGAAGCTCCAGTTCCAATGAAGGTGATGAAAGACTAGAGGCAGTCAACACCACTTAGGATTTAAACCCAGGTCTCTACAGAAATCTTCTACTAAGATTAATCAGACACTGGATTCAAGCAAAGAGTTAAATGTGAAAGCTAAAGTGTGCACTTTTAAATGTCTCATAAATTGCTTATAACTGCACAAAATACCACAGGGTGCATATGAGCACCCCCACATACAGCTGAACTGCAGCCAGATAAAATATCCTGCAGCCTTTGCTGATAAAACTGATGAAAGAGAGGCTTATTGTAAGAGAAAGAAAATGTTGGGAAGATTTGTAGATAACTGATCATTATAATTCAGTGACCTTAAATTGGATGCATGTTGCAGGGGCAGGGGGTATATGACACAGATACAGTTATGTGATGAATTGTTTTCAAATAAAGGAAAGAATGACAAGGCCAGATTGTTTAGACCAATATTCTCAGAATTACGGAATGGTTGAGGTGAGAAGGGGTCTCTGGAGGTAATTTAGTCCAACCTCCTGCTCAAGCAGGGTTACCTAGTGCGTGTTACACAGGATTGTGTCCAGACCACTTTTAATATCTCCAAGGAAGATATTATGCACAGCCTGTCTGGGCAGCCTGTTCCAGCACTCAGTCAGCCTCACAGTAAAGAAGTTTATCCTTATGTTTAGACAGACCTTCCTGTGTTTCAGTTTGTGCCTGTTGTCTTTCATCCTGTCTCAGGACATGGCTGAGAAGATTTTGGCACCATCCGCTTTACACCCTCCCTGCAGATACTTCCCCATCTCAGCCTTCCCTTCTCCAGACTGAACAGGCCCTGCTCCCTCTGCCTTTCCTCGCATGAGAGATGCTCCAGGCCCTTAACCATCTTCGTAGCTCTTTGTAGGACTTGCTCCAGTAGCTCCGAGTCCCTCTTGTGCTAGGGTGCCCAGAACTGGGCTCAGATGTGGCTTCTGATGTCCTTGTTTGACTTGCTGTGAATGCTTTTCCTGATGCAGCCTGGGAGACCTTCGGCTTTCTTGGCCACCAGGACACACTGCTGGCTCATGGTCAGCTCGTTCCCCATGACTTCCAGGCCCTACTCTGCAGAGGTGCTTTCCAGCTGGTCAGCCCCCAGCCTGTACTGGTGTATGGGGTTATTTCTCCCGAAGTGCAGGACCCTGTGCTTACCTTGGTTGAACTTCAGGAGGTTCTTCTCTACCCATCTCTTCAGCCTGTCTGGACCCCTGTGAGTAGCAGCACAGTCCTCTGGTGTGACAGCCACTCCTCCCATGTTCGTATCATCAGCAGGCTTGCCAAGGAGGTGCTCTGTCCCTCCCTCCAGATCACTGCTGAATAAATGGAACAGGATCGGACCCAGCACTATCCCTGGAGGACACCGCTAGCTACAGGCCTCTGACTAGACTCTGCGCCACTGATCACAACCCTCCGAGCTATGCCATTCAGCCACTTCTAAAGCCACTTCACTGTCCACTCCTCTGTAACCTGCATTTCCTGAGGTAACCTATAAGGATGTTATGGGAGATAGTGTCAAAAACCTTACTGAAGTCTAGGCAGACAACATACACTGCTTTCCCCTCATCTACCCGCCTCTCGGGCAGCATTTGTATCATCAATGCTAAGTTTTCAAAAATAATGCATGGACTCTCCTTCCCCCTAATCCCATTATCAGATTTATTTCAATAATCAGGGTAATTATATATTTATATATGTGTGTGTGTGTATATATGTGGCTTTTTCTTTCTTAGGGGGCCATAGTGTCTGGGATGAGGGAGAAAAAAATCACATTTGGTATTTTTTCTTGGTCTCTATTAAAAAAAAAAAAAAAGCATTCCAGAGTTTCTCATCTGGTCTTTTGTTTAAAAACAGCAAGCACTGGAAGGCATGCCATTAGTTTTAAAAATCTGTCAGCAATATTTTGTCAACTATCTAATAATATGGTCATCAGAGTCATTTTTAAAACAGTATGAAACTGAAAGATGACACTTTCATTCCAAAGAGGAGGAGACACACTGATACAGATTTACCTCCAAATGATAAGCGGTATACAATAAAACAAATGAATACTGTAAATGTGGGCATTAATAAAGATGGTAAAGGCCTCTGTATTTATGCAGTGATGATTATCAGGACTTTTAAAGAGTTATTCTCAGAAAAAAAAAAAGAACAAATAAAAGTTCAATTACAAGATATATAGTATGATCCAAACATATGACTACTCTTATAAAGTTTATTACTGGTTGCTGAAATTTGATGAATATTTGCTTGATGTGAGAGAAAAACAAAAGATGCTGTTTTATGATTTCCTGCACTGGATGTTTTCCTTTCAGAATGTTTTCCTAACACAAAACTGCACTTGATAGCTAAAGCTTTTCTATGAGGAAGTGTTGACTCTAGACCTGAGGTTTCTGGGAAATGTAGTTTAGAAATCAGAAACAACATCAAAAAAAGCAGCTTCTGATGTGCTCATTAACAGTACTTAAATTATGAGATCTTTGCATGCATTAAGTAATGATTTACTTTACATGCTTAAATTCAGTAATGATTCTGTGGAATTCTGTTTCAACTCCATAGAAAGCTGACAGAAAAGTATTTAAGAGTTTATCTGAGAGAATGTGGATCATTCTTTGAAAGAAGTGAAATGAACTAAGGAGAATTCAGGTGATTAAGTTCAAGCAGGATAGATGGAAGACTCACTGTACCCTGGAACTGCAAATGTTGACATCTGATTTAGTTGAAGGAGAATGCCTTATAGTGAGTTGTTCCATTTTATTTATCACTATTGCTTTCTTACTGTTCTTTATATTTCTCCTGTTTCTTTTAAAATAAGTATTCCTGCAGCTTTTACAATGCAGATACCTCCTTAGTGGGCTAGCTGGAGAGGGAATTCAAGAGGCCTGAAACTCTAGACTCACAGCCTAACTACATGTAATAAGGATGAGGCTAACACTGAATCGGGGGCAGATTCAGCAGTGTCAGAAAGTATAGTTGTAGCTGGTGGTGTTTTCTGCTGAAAAAC
>NW_010580604.1:494034-523160 GCF_000705375.1 Tinamus guttatus
TCAAGCGCCGCGGGAGAGGGAGGGAGTCTCTGGGGGCAGCTACCCCGCGCCAGGGCGCGGAGCTTGTCTAAACCCTGCAGCCCTGCCGCGCTCGAGCATCGCTTCTCCCACGCCGTGGCCGTGGGAAGCGGCGGCGCACCCACGCAGGGCGCGGGAAGGGCGGCGGGAAGGTCCAGGAAGGTCTCTGGTCTCCGGCGGGCAGCGGCCCGGACAGAGTCACCTCTACCGCGGCGAAGGGCTGCGGTGGGAAAAGCCACTTCCCAAGTGCTGGCCGGGCAGTCACCTCCTCTTCGGGATGCGCACGGGTTTCCCTTCTCTGGCACCCTCACTGCGAGCACAGACCTTTTTATCTATCTATCTATCTGTTTGTCTGTCTGTCTATTCATTTTATTTATTTATTTTCCCATGGCGAGCGCAAAATCTAAGCACCTGCCCTTGAATTGGATGCGGATTTATCTATATATACCTCTTACTCTCTGTATGCAGTAGCGCGAGCATATGCACATGCACATAACCAAGCACGTGTGCTACTCTCCATGTGCATGTCTATGGGTAGTATCTGTAAGCGGGCTGTGGAAAAAATACATAACCCGCGGACGCAAAAAAAGTAGGAATAAACGCACCCATAAAAAGAAACTTAACGCCTATTTCTACGTTCTTAATTCTTAACGAAATGCACATGCCGTGGCTACTGTTTTTCTTTTTCTTTTTCTTTTTTTAAAGGCCCTTGATTTATGGGGTTGCGTTAGGTTTAATTTCGTGGGATACTATTGATTATACCAAATAGCCAGCGCTGTCTGCTGCTATTCACGGGAGGGATGTGTTTTCTGGTAGGTGACCACTCACTTGTTAAAAAAAAAAAAAAGAATTGCAGCACTATCCTCCTTTTTAAGTAGGGCGAGAGAGCTGTAATAAATAAATAAACACACCCTTTTAATATAAACGCAGCCATATTTTTGTTCCCAAAACCCTAGGAAATTACTATCCTACCAAGTTTTCCTTCTATAAATAGCGCGAATCTCGAAACAAAAGTTTTAAACCGCACACCAGATGCTGGGATGCTAGCGGTTTCCCTTGCTGTGTGACATAATTATAAGGTCCGAAAGCAAAAGCTATAGAAGTATAATAATAATACTAAGGCGACTGCTAGGGGCGGCGGGGGGGGGGGGGGGGAGATGGGAATACAAGGGAAGCGGGGACTGCTTTATTTAGCGCTAAGTGCTCGGAGCACTTTTGGAGGCTGCGGATTTGCCGCGGGTGCGCAGGGGACGATGTTTCCCTCGCTTCACCCGCAGGGACTGTCTATGGTCATGGTAGTTGTGCCCGATCATCTTTGGGCTCCTCATCTGCGGCGCCGCTGGCATCGTAGCGGTAAAAAAAGCTCTTCCCAAGCGGGGAATTTGCCGCGGAAAAGCAAGCGGAGCGCAGGGTTCCGGTGCGCTGCCTGCGCCGGTGCGTGGGAGCGGTGGGGTAGAGCTCTTCCATTCTGCTGAAAAAGCTGGAAAGCAAAAATCCCCCTCGCAGGAACGAAAAAGGCATCGGGGCCTCACCGTTTTGCGAGTGGCAGGCTGGATAGAAAGTGAATTTCTAAGAGGCAACCCTCAGAATTAGTTGCAAGGAGCAAATCCTTTACAAAATCGATTTCTATATGGCAAGCGCGCTATCTGCAAAAGTCATCTTTCTTTTTTTTTTTTTTTTGGTCGTGCTTGCCTACTAACCTTTGGCCCTTCGAGCCACTGTAAACATTTTTACAAGGAGAAAAAAATAGTCTGTGCCTTTTTGAGAAAGAAAACTGACTATAGATAAAATAGCTGATCGTAGGATGATTGATGCATTTTAATGCTCTGGACATATTTTGGTAATCCAATTACATAGTTAATATATAAAACTGACATTTAATAACATCAGTGTAATTAGTATAAACATCAAAAATGGGATTAGATATAATACAGTTTGGCACCGTTTCTTACCATGCATGTTTGAGTGCACGTGTGTCTATACACATACATAGGTATATATTAAGCTTCTTCTAAAGAAGATGCTGCTGCTCTAACTCTCCGTTCGTGTATGCCTTTCACTTCGGTAGGGCTGGATGCATTCATTAGCAAGACGAGTTTCAGTACTTAAGAAATTTATTTTGGGAATTATCTACCAGTGTACAGAGTTAATTCAGTAATTTGCTAAAAAAATAATTGTGAACAACCCATAAGGGAACGAGTGTGCATGTGTAGCAATAGCTGCATAAATCTTCAAAGCTACTACATATTCCGGCATAACAGTATTGCAAATAATGTCTATTAGTGACCAGATTGTTTGTACTGGCTGGTTACAAACTACAGAGGGATAAAAATGTGTTTGTGTTCTGCATCTCTTCTGCTGATGCACCCATGTCTGTACTAATTCCACTTTGCAAGCGTCGCCTCTCCACACTTGTGGGAAGTGGGTTAGAAGGAATATATGTTTTTCATGTGTCTTCAGGAAAATACTCTTGCCTAATCTCTAAAGATTAGGACTGCTGGAGGCAGTCCCCAAAGCTTGTTTTCGATGTGTGAAGGGCAGGAGTGAGCTGCACAGGCATGGAAGGGACAGCATGCTCTTAAGTGCAGCCTCCTCAAGGGGACAGCAGGTACAGCATCTCCCTTAATGCCAGCCTGTGCAATGGATGCAGCAGTAGTCACATCTACACCGGACATCTCACTTTTCCCATCCCAGTGAGATCAGAGCCCCTGTGTGGCTTAGGAGAAGAGGAAATGGCCTCAAGTTGTGCCAGGGGAGGTTCAGGTTAGACATTAGGAAAAATTTGTGCTCAGAAAGAGTAGTCAAGCATTGGACCAGGCTGCCTAGGGCAATGGTGGAGTCACCATCCCTGGCAGTGTTCAAGAAATGTGTAGATGAGGCGCTTAGTGACTTGGTTCAATAGGTATAGTGTTGAAGGACTTTCATTTGGACTCAATGATCTTGAAGGTCTTTTCCAACCATAATGATTCTATAATTCTATGATTCTGTGAATCTGGACTTGGCCAGTCAGTGCCGCAGTGTCCCTCCAATTGAGCGGCATCACCTCATTCCCCTGCTCTTGCACATAATCCAGTTCACTGGCTGAAGCTGCAAGCTCTTTGGGGCAAACCGTCTTGCTCTTCAGCCCTTTCTCAGCAGTGGCCAGAGCACAAGTGGAACTCTGTTGTGGTCTCTGCTGTTCTACATGATACTTTAATAACAGTCATTTATAAGGGGATTTGGAACAGGGTTTCAACTCCCGACCTCATTCCCCTGCTCTTGCACATAATCCAGTTCACTGGCTGAAGCTGCAAGCTCTTTGGGGCAAACCGTCTTGCTCTTCAGCCCTTTCTCAGCAGTGGCCAGAGCACAAGTGGAACTCTGTTGTGGTCTCTGCTGTTCTACATGATACTTTAATAACAGTCATTTATAAGGGGATTTGGAACAGGGTTTCAACTCCCGTTGTGTTGTGTTTCAACTCAGAGGTGTGTTGGCTTAGAAACAAAACAGGTAAACCTCATACAGAGATGGATGATTTCTAGGTTCGCCTAAAATAAAGGCTTTTTTTTTTTTTTTTCCTTAGGAGGAACAAAAAGCATGAAGAAGATATTGGGTTGTCAAAGTCATTATAAGCTTGGCTTACCCGAGTGGCAGAGGCTTTTTGCATGTACCAAAGCTGACACACTCTAGAGCGTTGGTAATCAAGATATGGCTGTTAGGTAGCTCTAATGGTTAGGGCCGCCACTTCTTTGAGAGGCAGCCCAAAACGAAACACCCCAATCCAAAACCTTTTGCTTAGCTCAAACCTCATGGTTTATATCCAGGTTTTAAACATTGGATGGACAGGCCTTCACCCTGGCATGGGCCAGATGCTCATGTTCTGAATATTGCTGAATTTAAATGCATCTGTACATAGCTGTCTTTCTTTTGTGGCAAGTGGATTTGCATGGTTGGATTTCTATCACATGCTAATAGAAAAGAAAAAAAAAAGTCATGATTTAAGTTATTACTAAGAAAGGCAGCATGCTGATCCTGAACTGGTAGGAAGATTGCTTGGAATAATTACATACATTGCTTTATTAACATAACATTTAAAATGGATGTAAAGTAACATTAAATGTTCAGATGAATGAGTAAGATGAATTGCAGATATCCTAGCATATTAAACAAAGAACAAAGCTAATCCCTCAGAAGAGAATCTTTCAAAAGAGGCGTTAGAGAGCTAAGCAAAGCAAGCTGCAATTATACAGTTAGACTGACAAATACATTTTATGCAACAGGAAAATATGCCACGTGTACCTGGCACTACGGCTTTCTAAAGGGAAGACAATTCTAAGTGTTTTCTCAGTGCATGGGGCTGCATAATTTAGACTGAAACACTGTTGGAAAGATTCCTAATCCCCAAAATGCAATTTAACCCCCTAGTCCTCCCAAGTCACTGCAAGCAACAGAAAACTGAGATGAGAGTTTGCAAATGTGCATTACAGTGTGCAAATTAATGTTGCAAGGCTCATTTCTTCAGTCTGTAGCCTTTGCATGTCATTTCACCCTCTCATCATGATGACTCTCATCATCATGTCTTCCACAAGTGTTTGCAGAATACCTCTTTCTTTCCAGTCTTTTTGTTCTTCCTTCCTCCTTGATGCTTCTTCATGAGCCATCTTCGCAGCACCACCCCAAACTTGCCCAAGTCCAAGCATATACCTTTCCTAGCATTATGTTGGCAATCTCAAGCCTCTAAGGGCTAGTAACTCTCTCTCCCGCTTTTAGTCTCAGTTCAATCCTCCCCAAAAGTTTCTCCTCCACCACGGAGAACTTGGTGGGCACTTCTTGTCAAGACAGCTCCTATACATTTGCTCTTGCTAGAATCGTGCAGAGGGAACACTAGAAATACTTTAATGCAAATGTGAAGAAATTCTAGATACAGAGGGGTCAAGTACTTTCTTTGGATAGTTCTCTGCTCATTTGAGATATAATTCTATGACTTCTGTCTTCTGTTACTGTCTAAAAGTTGTCAGGGCAAACTTTTATGCAGAGCACTAAATTATCTTTTCCACACTTTTAGGCTCTATAGAAAGCATTATTTTTCTTTACAGTTCAATGAAGCTGAAAGTTAGCTACCTCATTCAGTCCCAATGAAATATAGAGAGTTTTCCTAGAATTAAGTTAGCTAAGGCCAAACTAGTTGCTCTCATCATAAAAAAAATCTACTAGGATGTGGTAGGCAGCAAGATATCCTAGAATATAGGATGACAGCAAGATAATAATTATCACCTATTAATTATTTTACAACAAAATAATGCCTTCTTTGGCAATCTAAATACAGAAAGCTAAATTAGAAAGTGGTTGTGTCTTTTTTTTTTCTGGAAATAATTTTAATAGTAATACAGTTTGTACCCGTGTAGTAGCTACAATTTTGAATATTTATTTTCTTTTCAGCCTATGCCTGTGGATCAGATTTCCCTGGTGGCAGAAACCCACAAAGGATAAAATTCACGTTTATGCAAAAATCCCACTTAATCATCATAGTCTTTGTTCCAGCTCTTTGTTCAAGGTCAGATTTCACCCTGAGTTCCTAAGTAATTAGGGGAAAAAAAGGACATCCAGTGGTATTGCAAGTGTGCAACCCTGGGCAAAACCACCCTCATGTGTTTCAAATGTGGCATAGGAACTTTCCTCTGTGAAGTACCACCAAGTCCATTGGTGACTGCTCTGTGTCTCCTAAACTGTTTATTTGTGCTATAGCCTGCTGCTAATCAGGCATGATCTCCAGACACTTTACAGATTTGCACTTTCAGGATAGAAAGATGCCAAATGCTAAAATTACACTAATGGCTTGCGTCTTCCACATGGACATACCTGTAGTACATCACAAAATCCTAGAGATATTTTCTTCTGGAGAGCCATGACTTTAAGACTGTGCAAGCGCTGGAATGTTCTTGCCCCTCGCCTCTTCAGACCCGAGGGCACCTCCCATTGAGGGTGACATACACAGTCCTCGAAGTTACTAAATCAGGAGCAACTTTACTCAAGTCAGCAGAGTGACTCTGGTGCAAGTGAGGGGAGAGTCAAGCATGAAGCCAGCCCAAGTCTTGTTCTTCCAGTATCCATCTAGCGCAGCCTTGGCACAGGCCACTATATTAAGCAATTTAAAGGGAATGTGGCCATGTTTCCCAAGAATATACAGTGAACGCAGTGTTAATAGGGGGCTGCTCCTCCATGTCAAGCAAAACCCAGAATCAGTTCTACAGGCTGCTGAAATAATGACTATAGCCTCTGGTGCCAGTGAGAGCTGACATAAAGAGAAATCATTATTTTTTGAGGGGAGAAGCACTTTCAAAGCACTGTGGTGTTCGCTCATCATGTCCAAGGCATTGTGGGGCAACCCAGCTTTCCAATCTGGAAGTGAGAGTAAGCCATAAAGACATCAACCACTGCGTGCCTGCAAAATAATCTGAGGTGTATTTAACTGAAAATTGTTTGAGCATGGCAGTTCTGGAACTAGATATCCTACCCACCCTCCTAATCTGGCCAAAGTGAGACATAACTATAAAATGCGACTGCTATTAAATAATAGTGTCTTTCATGCAAGGATGGCAAGTGAGTTAATCCGCCCCCACACTCCAGCACAGCAGCCGGGCTGCACGTGCATGCCAGAGCCAAGCTGTGGGGAGGCACCCAAAGAAGCCCCCTCCATCCCTAGGCGAGCGGGCCTGGCCAAGGCAGCGGGATGACCCCTTTGCAGGGGCTCTTCTCTGGGCAGATTTTGCTCTGCGGCGAGGACAGATGCACTTCCAGATTGGTCATGTGCCTCTGATCCTGCCTGCCCCCATTTCCCATGGCTTTAACAGGCGATAACAAAGGTGACTGAGCAAGGGAGTAGGGTGGCCAGTGAGGAGAAAGTACCACTTAGCCAAGTAGTAAGCATCGTCCTTGCACGGGGCCTCCTGCACCCCTAGGACCTATGGGAGCAGGAGCAGGGCTCGTCAGAGGTGTGAGGTGGCCAGCGGCAACCGGGGAAGCAGGCAGGACATGGTTAAGAGAGTGTGGAGGGGAATGGCAGCATCTCTCATGACTCCTCTGGCCGCCCTCCAAGGAACCATGTGACGGGTGGGTTAAAAGAGTCCTCTCAACCATGAGATTTTTTTTTTTCTTTTCACCCCCTCTGGTTGCACCTTTTCTTTCCTGAACTTGAAAGAAAACAAAACGTACCCACAAAAGTTTCCACGTTAAAGTTGTGCTGTGGGTTGATGACTCAGGGTGAGAAATTCAAGGGGAATGAGGTGCAAGGGAGAAGTTTCTGAATCAGGCCTGTTGTGCTGAGCTTTAAAGGAGAAGCAGATTTTGCTGGATGGAGAACTGCACTTGCATTACAGCACAATGAACAGGCGGCAAAGAATAGGGCTTAAATCTATGCTTTGCTGCTGTGGGCTAAATCTGTCTGGGTAAATACAGTGGATGCTGATGCTTTCATAAGGGCCAAAATAGAGGTGTAGGCAAGCAGGGCTTCTTCTGATTCACGGCAAAACCCTCTTTCACCACTCCCATGGCCTAAAGAGTACCTCATGCAGCTTTACAGGTAGGTATTGTTTGGTCGTTTTCTTCCATTGGCACCTCTCATAGCAACACCCCAGCATCACTGGTAATCATGAGATTGGCACATCCCTAATAGACTTCCTGGAGTCTTTTGTTCTTCCCTCTTCTATCTCGGGAAGATCTGTCGAGAGTAGGTGCTTATGAGGGGAGGACTGGGGTCAAGTTATTGTTGTCAATGTCATTCTGGTTATGTTGCAAAAGACATATCAAAGAGGAGGTTCTTGCACTGTGACCTAAGGTCATCAGAGTCTGGATTAGTCTAATCTCTGAAAGTTCGTTCCCCAGACAGATTTGTTCGAGCGAGAGTAACTCACCTCTGGGCTCAGAGCTTTGTCCTGTGTTTTATGATCTTCGTTGCTCCAGAGAAGCTCAACAGGCTTGGTAAAGGCAGAGGTTTCCCTGAACTGGGGATGAAAGAGAAGGAGAGTGGTGGGAAGGACTTGCATGCAGAGGCAACATACACAAGGTGAGCTAACCCAGACATATGCTGCCCAGCTTGAAGCCTGCGTGCTGTTTTCATGGTCAGACCACTTTGGTAGTCACAGAGCCCATGTCTCATCTTGTCCTTGTCCTCTTTTGGGAGAGAACAGCAAAACAGATGGAAAATTGTGAGCAGGCAGTTCATCTATCTCATTCAAGCCTCCTATGGGCTGCACTGAGTGTTTGGAAAAGCTATGTCTTCAAAGTGACAGCTTCAGGGACACCACAGCCAACTACCCGCAGTAATTAATACCTAGTATAACACTTAATGCAACCAGCATCCACTGAAGATGTGAAGGATGGAGGACAGGATCTAGAAACAATGCCCTGCTCCTCTGCAGCTCCCAGGTGCAGCTGGGCTTCGAAGCTGAAGCAAGGCACCGTCTCCGTGTGAATAGCTGGTGTTAAGGAATGCACTTGGAACAAATGTGTGTGCCTGCCCCAGTGTACTCCTTTCCCCACCTCTAGCCCATGGTGTAGCCGAGCCAGCTTCTCAGCAACAAGACTTGGCAGGTGGCCCCTGATGAGATAATCATGGCCCTGGGGCATGAGGAGGCATGAGGTGCAGCCAGGTGCTCCTAATCTGTCCATGGGTGTGATTTTCTGTGGTAACCACACCTTCGAGTGTTGTCTTACTGCAATTAGGGAATTTGTTCAGTTTAGGTCAAGTGCCCATATTAGAGTATTCTTCACATCTGACGTGTTGGCACAGCAGGAGTGTGTGGATGTCCTTGACTAGGCCATGCACTCTGGTAGGTTGTATACTTGCAAATAACAGAGAAGAGGTCGTCATTCTCATCTCTTTGTTCTGTGATTATTTCTAAACCTTGACCTTCCCTTTCTATTTCTGCTCATGAAGACTCTCCAACCTGAGCATTAATTCAGGCCCAAATAAACAAAAGGAAACAGGTCCCTGGGACCTTACTCTCCGTTTAGGGTGTGTTGCGGACAAGTAACCTTTCCAGAGTTTGTGACTTTTGCTTCTTGGAATTTCTGTTTTACAGAAATTTACAGGAATTGCTTTAAAGAAACAAAATATACCAACACTGCACTGCAACAGAGACCAAATGGCCATGCCTTACTGCAGATAGGAAATCCTTTGCTTTTGTAAGCTTGCATTTCAGGTGCACTCAGGTCAGGTATAGAAGCTAGGTGTTGCAGTCAGGTAGGGACAATCATTAGAAAGATACTCATGCAAGTTCCTATCTTCTTATTAAAGACTTGATGTGATAAAGCCACACAAGTGATGAGGATCCTTGGCTACCACTGAAGAGATTAGAGTGGAAGGCAGCTGCTTGCAGAATTGTCTCTACTTGAGCAGAAGTGCCATTGCTTGCCACATCTGCTGTAGTAAGGCATATAAAGAAAAACAGCAATGAGCTGGTTTCTAATTCCAAGTCCTTTGGTGAAATCTTTCTGCCTGTGCACTGTGGTTCCTACTCCAACCTTGCCCACTTTGGCTGCAAGAATGGGACGATCTCTCTCTGTACTTTGTACAGCAAAATGTGCAATTTTTGCACAATTTGCCCTCTACTTGTCCTGGTTAGGTGCTGCCTAATGCACATGATTGTAAAATTTGGCTCCATCCAAACTTTGCCTGAATGACTGCAGGATTTGTCTTGCAACATTTTGTTAAGACACTACTGTTTATTGGAAATAAAAGATATAAGCCCATCAGCTCACTGGGAAAGATCTCCCCTGTTGGGAAAGGACAAACAGAGTATTTTACCTCTCTGCAATCAAAACACTTTCAGTGGTAACAGAAGTCCTCAGTTTGCTTTTTTTCACATGGCACAAATATATTTTCTGAGATGTATCAGATCTTTGCTTACATGCTAGTTACTATTGTACATCTAATTAGAAATCATCACTAGCTTTTTGACAATAGCTGGCACAGATATTGTTCACTCTAAGACATCTTGTGAGATAATTAAAGCGATGACTGACAACACGACGCAGAGAAAGGAATGTTTCTCAAAGTGGAGCCACTTCTACAGGTTGCTTGTACCTATTTGTTAAATGCAAACCCAGTATGACTAGCATGATTTTGATGAATTCCCCAGGAATGGACGTAGCTCCCCCACTCCATTTTTTTTCCTTTTTCTTTCTTTCTTCCCCCCCCAACGACCTAATCCTGAAAATCTCACTGTTTCAGACTCTTTTTTTCAAATTCATGTTTAGTGCTCAGGAAGGCTGCCTGAATCACACCCCTGGAAAATGAATTCCTCTCTTTTGCCACAAAACCAGCACAGCACAAGCAGAGGGTGTGTGAGCCTCCCCAGTCCACCCCATCCTTGTGTCTCATCCATGACCTACAGGGGCAACCTCTAGCTAGGCAGAAGCGGGTGGCTCAGGCTCTGTACTTATTTAATCCCTGGCCAACCTGCTAAGGCTGCCAATAAGGGTGCCAATTGTGGCGGTGGTTTCTGTGATGTGGATAGTTGTCCACTGGGAACTGGATTAAGACCATCAACTCATTTCAAATACTCTAGGCCACAAAGCATCTGCCAAACAGTAACCATTTTTTTGGTCACTACTGACTTGGGTCATGTTTGGATCAGCGATGAAAGGCTCCATATCCCAATACCAATCCCCTGAGCCATACAATTTCCCGGAATATATATAAATATATATTTTTTAAAGAAGTACAGCACTTTATACTGTCCTAAATTCCCCTTTGATCTGCTGTTTCTCAGTGTGCAGAATAGCCCTTTAAGGTATATAATCTTCGTTACATCATTGTAGGGGAGTCAGGTGCAGGGAGAGATTTTGGAAGATGGCAGGTGGCAGATCCATGAATTGTGATCCAAAATGAGCTTTCAAGGATAGGAGACACACACAGTCCAGTGCCTCAGTTGGTTTTGTATCTGGACCTAAATCTGCTCTTACACCTCCACACTTGCTGAACAGCTCCTCAGCAGGAGGAACTGCTCAGTTTCCTGAGTTTAACAAAACCATGTTAAACTGAAGATCGCATAGCTTTCTTCTTCGCCATCGTTCATTCTGAGATATCTATATTGGAACTATGGCATCAGCTAACTTTTCTTGTAGATCTTCCAGCTCTGCTTATATTGTCTGTGGTCCCTCTGACAGTAGGTTCTGAGCCCATTAAAGATTTGGCAACCCAGGTAGTAGTGAAATGCCTTATTTCATAGGTATGAACTCACTGAGCAGAGACTCATTGAGCACTTGGCTCAAATCATTCAGGCCTGAGAAATGGAACGGAGTTTCCCTGATTGCAGCCTAGCCCCCCAGCCACTGTGCTTCTCTTCAGCTTACCTGAAAGCAGGACCAGCTGAAATTCTTAATTTAATTGGCCATAAATATTATTGCCTCCTTTGAATGCTCAACAGAGAATTCATCTGAGAAAATGTCTAGGATAAGAATCACATATACGGTCAGCACACTGAAGAAATGTCATTTTGACCTTTCTTGGCTAGTATGAAGCTGTATAGTATTGCCATCAGCTCCCCTGAGCTGAAGTAAACCTGGAGTGGTGACTTTTCTTTTCCTCTCTATGGGACAGGGGTAATTTCCATTTATGTTAGGACTAGGGCACTTTTCTGCTTGTGTTAGTTATTCAGAACAAGAATCGCCTACCATCTTCTCTATAGTATGTGGAAGTTAACCATACTGTCATATCAAAGGAGTGGCTGTTAAGATAGAAAATCCTGGGCAGCTCTACTACAGTTACGCGTGATCAGATGCAGTATGCGGAGGGAAGAATTGATAAGCTGTATAAGGAACAGAGTTAGCTATGAGGCCCGGGTAGGATCTGCTTTCTATCACACAAGGAAAATGCCAGGAGCATATCTGTAGCTGTCTCACTGTGGTTTATTGCTATTAGGCTGTGAAACATATATTTTATTCCTTTTGTTTAAAATAATAAGCAAAGAATTATTTTATTCAATGGATACTTCCACTGTGAAAAGTTGTTTCTCCTAGGAGAAACAAAAGAAGCTGGAAAGAGTAGGGAAAAGATTAGATTTGAAAGATTATATACAGAGATACAGATATGTATAGAATACATAATTCTTTAATTCTTAAAAAAATAAATGTATCACTAGAAAGTCCTCTTTTTTTTTTTAAGTTTCTCTGCTTATTTGGAGTCCTTTTATGTTCAGCTTCTATTTTCAGAATAGAAACTTATCTTTCAATAGAAGTTGAGGATCATATACAAAAAGCACATGGAGAAATCTAAGGATGTTGTCTTAAAACTTGCAGTTACATGCATGCATTTAGACAGACCACTACCCAAATCTGGAAAACATAGGACACAGGCAGTGCCCAACACCCTTGTACTTACTCTTCCCTGAATACAAAGGGACTTTAACAGATGGTTAATTCCTTCCTAAACCAAGTCTTAAATTTAGGTGGTAGATCATCATTTATCCTGTGCATTGGCCAAAGCGATAGCTCTGTTTGCCGACCCCAAGTTTGATTACTTGAGAACATGCTTGCGACTCAGAATCAGGAGTGTAGCCTGGAAAGGAGCACCTGGAACTCAGAGACGAGCTAGGAAATAGGAGCAGAGAGCATGAGCAGAGCAACTCAAGAAGCCAATCTCATCCAAAAGACACGCGGCACTTAATGAGGATTTGTCCCTGAGGAGGGATGTGACTGAGCATCACTGGGAGGCAACAAAGGCCAGAGCAGACTCCTGAGAGGAGTAATTTCATCCAGCAAAGGATGATCCTCTTTTGAGGAGGGAGGGAGGGGGCAGAGGTGCAGGAGGGGGAATGTAAAAGAGGTGAGATACAAAGCACAGTTTACATCAATAAGAGAATTTGGCTTTGGAAGAAGATTTTCTGCGTGGCTGCTCCACATAAATTGTGCTTAGCTCTATGGTTGCAGGATTTGGAGGTCTGGTGAAAAGCTCTTGAATATAAACTCTCAAGGACAATTTTACTATTTAGCATCCCAATACCCTATCACCCACTAAAGCGAAAGTCCAAGTGTCTTATGGAGGTGCACTTTGAAGTTTAGAAATGCAATAATGATACAATAATAATGGGGCCATGGATTAAAAGCTCGGTTTACAAAATTTCATTTGGGAGTATTGGGGCACTAGGGAAAAAAATGCATTTTTTAACCTGAAATCTCAGAAAAGTGGTACACAGTGTTAATATGTACTATCACGATTCTCCAGTCGCAGCAATCACTGTGAAATACTGGTGTGTAAGTATGAGCTCAGGCAGTTTGAGGGATGCTCTGCATTTCCTTCCTCCAGAGCACAAATTTATTTTAAAACCAAGCTTTTAGAGGGTATAGTGTTGTATGCATGCAGCCAAACCATGATTTCTTCTCAAATTAAAGTCAGCTCCTTTTTTGCCATCTCTATAACTCTCTTGAATATTTCAGCTGACTAGGTTTTATTTTTAAAAAATATATATAGGAGCTATTGCTTGGCACATAACAGAGACCTTGGTTTTTATAGCATCTATGTAGTATATATTTTTTGAATTTCTTACATTGTAAAGTATTTTGGGATATTCCTTTATTTATATAAAACTAAGTTCAGTACCATGCATCATTGATATATTCTTCTTCTTTTCTGTTGCTTTTCCTCATGGACACAGACATATGTAAGGGGTTTAGAAGCTATAGAAATATTCATGAGAAGGCATTTTATGGCTTGGAGTTATTTTTGGATATTCTTTTTCGCCTTGTTTAGAATTCTACTTCCAAAGTTTCACCCAGTATTAGCTGAAATAGATGCCTCGTACACACATATATTATTTCAATGTATGCCTTACCAGCCTGATTCTCAAGATTTCACTCAGCAGTTTTCACTAAGGACTTATATGCACAGACCTAAGACCAGGCAGATGTTATTGTAAGCTGGATATTTCATCCTATCCTTTCGAGAAGCTTAAATTAAAGTCCTTGTTATGAACAGAGCCAGACTGTCATCTGAAACAAACTATTTCACCAAAACTAATCTCTGTGTAGCTACGACAGTTTGAAACTTCTCTCCCATCACACAGTCCCAAAACTGCCTTTTTCTCTTTCTCCCTCCTCTCCATCATTTCCTCTAAAATAAAATGATTAATCAAGGAGATAACTGATGAAGAACCACCCAAAGCTGAAGTGAGGCTGAGAAACCACCATGATCTGTATCCGTGGGTCCTGCACTTTTGCATAAACCTGAAGTCATCCACTCTTACTGAGATGTAAACATCTCAGTGATTAGGAAGCAGGGTCTATATACCTATAGAGAGGCTCGTGCGTGTGTCCAGCAGCACACGGTTGCACGTGTTTGCAGTCATCCAGGCAGAAGAGTAAATGCTGGCTCTGGCACTTCCAAGATGAGAACGCATATCTGGGCAAGCATAGGTTATTATAACTCTGGACAGCAAACCACAAAGGCATTCAAAGAATCACCACCACAACATTTTGCAGAATATTATTACAACTGTCACCAGCAGTTCTGTCAGAAATCTGAAAATTCTGAAGGGCAAAATTTAACTACTGAGAGTCAAGGAATTTTCCAAAATTGTCTGGCAGTAGACAGACACTTTTCAGACCAGATAGAAAAATGCTGGGCTTTGCTGCTAACCACCCTGCACAGTATAAAGACAAAACTAATATCAGAATGATACTCATCTCTTCCTTTAAGCTGTTGTCTACACGCATTCTCCTTAGCATTTATACATCCATTTTCTCTCTCCCTCTGTATTGCACCACCTCCAGCTCCAACAACTAACTTTAACATAGCCTTTTGTCAAAATCTCCAGCCTCACTAGAGCTGTAACTTTGGAAATTGGTTTGAATTTTATTGAGAGAGAAAATAATGGAGTGGATAGGCTTATCTGACCTATACTTGCAGCAGCACAGGCAGGGGTGCCTGTGAATACGTCAGTAGTGCATTGTGTGTTTAAACTACATTAAGAGATGTGGTTGTGTATGGCTTCTTGTGTTATTGTTTTTTTTGTAACTGTGTTATTACCATGAGCTTTTTATTTTATTTTTAATACTATGAATTCAGGTACTTTTCTATACTCCAGCTGGCACTTCCCTGATGACACAGCAATTAGCACACATCAGGAAAGTGAAGCTCGCCATCACATCATCTCACCTGGTGGTGAGATGCTACACAGTGTGGGACGGGATGTTTTGTTATCTAGTGTAATTGTTGGCAACCACTCCAGAAGGCAGTTACCTTTTCCGTAAGGGTCAACAAGCTTCTGCTGCATGGGGCAGAGTGAAAATGAAAATGTCATTAACAGGAAAACTCCTCTTGAGGCAGTCTAAAGCAACTAGCTATACAAAAGTGCTGATTCCCCTAAAGCCCAGGAATTAGGTTAGATAAGACCTAGAAATGGCCAGAAGATGATTCCTAGAGGGAACAACACACTGATTTTTAGTGTAATGACTTATAGGATGTTACACCTCAAGCCTGTCAATGGTCCAAGCCTGGCTGTTGCATCTCTGACGTGGGAAATGCCATATCTGGGAGCAAATATGTTTGTTTATGTCCAGAGGTTTTATAACTATTAATTAGGTTAGGAATTTTAGAAGCTGCTCCTGCAAGCTTGAGTTAATGGACAGCAAGTATGAGAGCTACAGGATAAATAATGTATTTGGTAGTTCTGCAGCTCAGTTGATATCGCTGCCATTTAAGAGATATCAGTGTATGTGCTGAACAAAGTAATCTTTCTATCAGGTTCCCGCCTAGCTTAGTTCTGCAAGAGGCTGACGTTTTGTGGTCTAAATTCAGCAAAGTACTTAAACCTGGGAGTATCCCCCTTGTCCCTGACTTGAACTCAGTGCGAACACATACATGTTCAAAATTTTCCACACACTCTTAAGAGTGTGTCTAAAGTCCATACCTAGTGTTCTCCATGGGGCAAGAAAAAAAAATCTTGAGTGTTGCCAGGAACCACGGGTGACGTGCATGCTTCGGTCATAGCGTGCTCCCCGGCTCCCCGGGGTGGGCTCTTGGTTAATCGGACTGCTTTCAGTTGCATTTTTTACTCCTGACTAGGGCCATTTGGGTTGTTCCTTTGCTCCCAGACCTTTGCTTGGACAATTTGGGTCATGTTTTTAAGAGCTGCATGGGTTCAGACCTCTTGGCAAGTCTGCCTGCAATTATCAGAGTGGAGTGGGACAGACCTGAATGCGCAATATTCGGCATACGCAACGTTGCTCAGATGCCAGAGTGAGATATGAGCTCTTTAGGAAATCAGACCGCTCTTGCGCTGGAAAGTCTGGCTTTCAACTCTTTGGAAAACCTGGGACAGATTTCCTTTTAATAATCTTCTTTGTTATCATCCTTGGCACTGTTAAAAGCTTAATGGAGGTAACCATTTTCACCGAAAGCCTGGAGAATCTTCCTTCACTCACATACGTGCACTACCATCTCTACATCTAGTTGAAGATGTCTCATTTCCTGACTACACTTACAGCGCTGACTCCGTTCCCAATGCCTCATCTGACACAGATGCATCCACAGCTGTCTCATCACCATTAGTTGTGGTGTAACCCTTTGTTTTCTTTATTTATGGAACTGTTCGTTGTCATTTGAACATTTGGCATTTCCATATTCTCAGGCTGGACCTCAGCTACGTGACTGTGCAAAGTAACTTCTAGTAGGCTAATCACTAGAAATACAAGCCCAGCGAGAGCTGCTACTGACCTCAGTTTCCTTTATACATATTGCCAGGCAACTACTGCAATGAGGACAGTCATTTCTTTGGAGTTCTCAGAGACTCCCATAGACTTAAGCAGTCTTTGGATAAGGCCACGTTTGTTTGATACAATCATTTGCTTTAATGGGGTGCGTCAAATTACTTCAGTTCCCTCCCAGTTTGAGACACAGCTGATTGATGTGGAGGGTGGGGAGGTTACAGAGGGAACAGTCTCCTTTGAAAGCAAATAAATGCTACCACTTCTGCTAATTGCATAAAAGTCAAAAGCTAAGCCATAAATGGTAGTGCAAGTTGGAGATTACTGGGCAGCCCTGTTATTCAAATGCAGAATGCTGTATGAGGCAGATATAGAAGAGCTTAGTGTTAGAAAAGGCTCTTATCTTCACTTGTTAAACCACTCATGTGTTATGACAAGTCATCCCCCAGCTTAACAAATGAAGATTAGCGGACCAAAAGCAGCACTAAAAAGTAGAGATACAGAAACTGTTACAGTGGGCCCAAGTAGCCCCTGATCTTTGCAGAGCTGACACCTCAGTCCAGCTTTCGTTCAGACTCCTTTCTCATGGAAAGTCTGAAATTCACCTGTCTGTCACGTACCCATGAACATGCAAAGTAATTTTTTTGATACGAGAACTGACCTCCCAGTCTAATTAACCTAGTGAAAAGACTCCTGCTGATTTCAATAGACTTTGGACCAAGCCCAGAAGTGGCTGATGATAATGTGCAGAGAGCATTAACATGCCCCAGAAGGATGGCAGATATCACAGCTCTGCTCATATTTGGTAGCTCTTATTAAAGCAGGCTGCCCAGGCATACCAGAGAGGCTCTTCAGAGATGACTTGCTGTGGAGTGGCAGAAAATTGGCTTCTGTGTTAATATGTAAGTTGTTTTCAAAAGTAAACTGGAATATGTATTTGTGTGTGTTGGATTTTTCCTTTGAAAAATTCAATATACCGAAACCACAATTGCTCCATGATAAGACGCTAACAAAGAGAAGAACAAAAGGAGCTATCAAAGGCAGCTGTGTGTTGCAATCCACCTGAATGTTTATCTATCTGCGGCAACACGCAGAGGCAGATTCATCCAGCAAAATCTAGGCAACTAAGAAAGGCATTCAAGTTAGGAGCCCACTCCTCCTGGGTTCCTTGTAGTTAATAGAGAAACAGGCAGGTCTGAGGGTAATTCAGTCCACCTCTGTTTTGAGTCATCCCAGGAAGTGTCTAACTCTTTTGTTGGTGGCAGGGGAACATAAGGCATCTGGTTCCTAATCCATGCACTGCCGACAGCATTGTGAACAGCACAGAAAACGGGGCCCAATGCAAGTCCACCAAATATCTCTGTTAAATTCCTGTGGAAATGAGTCAGATCTACCCAGGATACCTGGCATAGTGAGATGCAAGGGAGTCAGAAGGCAGAAAATGGGAAGCTGCAGAGGCAATTTCTCAGCAAATTCTTAGTTGCAAATTCTCAGTATTTGTTGCAGGTTATCAACTCCATGGTCAATGTGCAGTTGAGGAGAAGGCAGAACAAAACTGTTTTCTAATTAAGGTAAAGGATTTGGCAGCAATACGGGGAGAGGGAATACAATCCCTAGAGCTGCCTAAGTAGTCTTGGGACTTCCATGAAGCCAGAATGAGTCACAGGGTGGAACAGGGAGAGAGAAAGAGAAGCAAACCCAGATCTGGGAAGGTAGAGCGTGTGGGTGGAAGGCAAATACCATGGACGAGCAGAGAGCTGCTGTATGAGTCAATTGAGTCTTATAGATTTTAATATTTATCATAAATACCAAGGAGGTTTTAGAAACCGCCAACCCAGCAAGTAGTAAATCACAACCTTTTCTTGTGGTTAGGAGAACAAGGGAGGAAGACGTGAGTGAAGGGAAAAGAGATAACAGGACTGCGAACACAAGGGAGAGGGTATTGTGGAAGATGACATAATGGAATATAGATTAGCAGCTATTATGTGGCATGGACAATAAGATCAAATGATTAGTTTTTCCAGAAAGATGTTGTTTTTCCTTTTTTTTTTTCTTTTTTTTTTTTCCTGGTAATCTCTTATTAAAAGGGTGTTAGAATGCAGGAACAATACAAGAAAAACCCTTCCTACTCTAGTGGTTTTTCTTTCCATAACTGTATGTGTTTTTCACATAAAAAGGAAACTATTCTGCAATGCCTTAAGTGCTATTTCATGTGAGTATTATGTTGCTTCCTCAATTCGTTTATTTTTAACTCTAAAAGTTCCTTAGGGGGAGCTCTGTCAATGTGGTGATCATGGTTTACTATGTTTTACTTCACAGGAACATGTCTCTTAACAAGGGGTAAGGTATTTTCTGGAGGACAGCCTGCAGTCAATTTCACTGCCAGTAAACTGTCAGTGCTGGGCTTCAAATATTCTCAGATAGTTCCACCAAAATCTGTAGTTTTAGAGTACTGCTCAGAATGGATATAAGGGTGATAATCTGGGCCATAGCTGTTACGTTAAGTTAGTACAATACATACTAGCTGATGGAGAGAGGAAGAACATTTACTTGAAACTACAAGAGGAGTTGTTACCCATTTAATTTGACTGAACTTCAACCGGTTGGGATGGAAATTTTCCAATTATGTGATTGCCTGCATAATTTCAGACAAGACAGTTCAGATTAATCTTAGAAAAGGCTACAAAAAAAGATACTGTCTTCACTGTTGTTCACCTATCTGCACCACTATTTCTTTAATAAATCCTGGAGTGCTCTTGAACAGGTATTTGTAACTGGTATTGTGGTTGTACCCAAACTGGTATTTAAAAGCTACAAGTTTGCATTAAAATTTCTGTTTAGGAGTTAAGTTTTCTGGAGAACTGGCACTGAATCCTTAGTATGGTTTCTGTCTGAGTATGCACTAGCATTTGATGTTTCATTTAATGACTGCATTTTTCTACAGGATTCCTACCTCAGCAGTTACACTCTGGGGAATTTACTGAAAGTGCCTTTCGGTGGGTTAGCTAAATCCTGCTAAAACTGTAAGAAGGGAATAGTTGTACCTCCTCACCTCAGAAGGATATTATGAATTTATTTATTTATTTGCAATTCGCTCAGATGTTGTATTGATTAGCCCCATATGAAAGCCAAGGTTAAGCTTAGGATTCATCAGTAAAATGGAGTTTGAAGTGCTGATGTTGAAGGCCTGGGATGTACCCAGGGAGCAATGATGAGGATGCAATACAGAGCAATTGCTCATCAAAGAAGTTCCACCCATTTCTATGCACTAAGAACAGAAAGGGAAAAATATGTTGTATTACTGTTGAACTGAAGGCTCTGTCATGGAGAATACATAGAAGACAGCCCAATAAAGTTTCACTGGCAGTCTCCACTCTGGCATTTCCTAACTCTCTAGTACTTGACCTCATAACCTTAAAATGTTATTTTGGAGTAGCTTTCTATCAGCTGCTATTACATAATGCTTAGAGTGGTTAAAATGGAAAGACTGATAGAATGACCCAGGACCACAAACTGATGTAAATGGCCCTTCATTTGCATTTTAGAGCAAAAGTGCTGTTCATATTTGATTTTCTGAGGCTTCCTATATGGCTTATCACAATATATTAGTTCAATTGCTCTTAAATTGGCAAGTTAATTGAAGACCATTAAATTCTAAAACTTAACAGTTTTGGATTTTAGTGGCATTGCCCAAATTCACCCCTCATATTACTCTAATGACTTGGGTATTTGCCTTATTTGCACCCCTTTAATTTTGGAAGGTTAATTGTGCTAGCCTTACTCACAGTAAAGAGATGCATAGACTTGGCTTATTATACTGGACTTCTTTGTATCAACAACTCAAAACAGAGAGACATATTTGGATGCCTTTATAGGAGGAAAAAGAACTATTTTGTGCATTGCAGAAGAAACAGTAGTCTTCCCAGGGCAAATTAAGGCTTTGCCATAGAGCGGATGGAAAACTGCTAAGTGATGATTTCACATGACAGTTTGCTGAAGACTGCATCATGCTCACAAATTCTTGGTTAAATTCATTATATCCCTGAAAGTACAAGTCATATTAAAATAAAGTGTATTTTTAGATAAAGACATTACACCATGTTGCAATTTCTATAGCTGCCTACACTGCTGAGAAAGTGTGGGCCAAACCCTGTCCTTTGCAGGAGAGGGAAAGCAAGGTGTGTGGCCGAGCATGTGCGAGTGCAGGTATATGCAGGTGTTTGCAACAAAGGTAGAGTGTTTTGTTTGTTTTATTTTTATTTTTATTTTTGAAAGAAAAGGCTTGTAAAAAGTGCAGCCTGCAAACCAGCTTGGCTCTGTTAGGTCAGGGGAAATAAAAGCGTGTGACAGCAGAAGCAGGATATTGTGGAATATGTCTACTGGAAGAGTGATGGGCTGAGGTTGACCAAAGCTCATGGGACAGATTCCCTCAGCTTCCTGGTGATCAGTCCAAATTCTGCCTAAAGCAACATGAGTCGGAAGATGTTATCACATCACTGCTTGGTGGCTGAGGTGAAAATGAATGTGGTGGTTTGACAGCAGTAATTAACACCCCTGTTGCCAGTGGCAGCACGGAGGCCAGGGAAAGCTAACAGCTGCCCCTCACAGGGGCCTCAAGGTTGTGGCTAAGCTTGTGCATAGGGTACTGCAGTGCTAATCATGCTTCATGAAAAGGAGAGTGGGCAGCTGGGACCACTGGGGAAGCACCTTCAGCATAGGAAGCAATGGGTTAGAGCCACTATCTCACTGTTTAGCTAGCCAGAGGGAAAGAAGCAGGATTAGTTACTGAAGTAAGAGAAGGCAACTGTATTTTAGGATGCTACTGCTAGGGTCACAGGTCATTAAAAATGCTGAAGAGGTTTCAGTTTTCTCATTGACTGTCATCTGCTCTCCTGTCACAAACATTAAGGTCTGAAGCAATGACTGAAAGCTGAACAATTCCAATTTTTATGACAGCTAGTATCCATTTTTTGCAGTCGGAGCGATCAGTCACGAGAGCAAACCACTAAGGAAAGTGATGGACTATTCTTCTTGGCAAGTGTTCACATAAAGGATGGATGCCTTTCTGGCATGTGATTTAGTCCTGCCTTTCTCAAATGAGTAGTTCACGAGCTCTTTGAGAGAGGTTGGAAAAAAAAAAGGATTCAGGCGGTATATGGTATTACAAAGTTCTGCAGGACAGCACAGAATGCAGCCACTGAGTCCTACGAAGGCAGAGGAGTGTGAAGCAACTGCAAGCACTGGCTGCAGGTGGTTGCATTGGCCGTGAGATGGCTAAGTAGTTTCAATTTGTTGACAAGAGCTCCTCCAGTTTGCAGGGAGGACATGCAGCAAGCAGGGAAGGAAAGGAGAGCAAAGCAAAAGAGAGGTGGGTTACTGCCAAGTCAACACTAATGAATTAACAAAACCTCTGCTGCTTTTATATTTGAGTTGTACCTACGATAAGGATCTGAGGTGTGATATATCCAGTGATATATCCAGTATGTCCTCCTTGGCTTTAGAAGGAGATAATCAACAGTTATTTTAATGTTAGTATTATTCTGTTTAACATGTTTTAATTTGAAAACAGTCCCTAAGATGGTATTGCTGAGCCATTCAAAGAAGATATTTAAAGTTTTTAACACCTACACAGACAGGCCTTCTCTGACATACCTTTGGGAAAAGTGAAGCGTATGGCTTTAGAATTACTCCTACCTTGGTAACAACGTCAGCTCAGCTAGGAAAAAGCATGAAGGCAGCTAGCAATACAACGCACAGGCCAAACCCAACCTCTCTTTCCTCCCAGAATGAACAACAGTAACAACAACAAGATCAGGATTATTATAAAGGGTGTGAAAAGGATCATTTGGATGGCAGAGGGAAGTACTAGAAATGATAGTACTCTCTAATTCCCTTCTTTGCTCTCAGTTTGTTCATTACGGACAGTACATGTGTGGGAGTCGGTTGGAATGTGCCTCCCAATTAATATTTCACTACTAGATTAATGCCTCACACTGAGACCTTACCATGATAGCAATTACAAGAACAGGCAAGTCACTGTCCTGGCCTGCATACTGTCTAGGAAGAGAAAGCAGATGGAGGTTAGCAAGCAAGCGAGAAGCACAAAGCAGTGAAGCAGCTTCCCCAAAATCCACAGCAGGTCAGGTCAGAGACAAAAGTAGAAGCAGGTCATGTTATTTTGGCCCAGTATCCAAGCGAATAGAGAAGTGGTTCTCCACTTGTCCCCTATGGGCCTCCTGGGAGAGCAGGTAACTAAAGAAATCCCAGGCTTGGGCTCCTATTCACAGCCATGAGACTCTAGATATCCTGCACTGATGCCTCCTTCAGTGAGTCTGACTCAGTGCACAGGCTGCTCTATTCACATCTCAAGTATCAGCTCACTTCCCCTTGTTCACTGCCTTAAAGAGGCCTCCTACTGTGACCTACCCTGTTTAAAGTGCATTTCACAATGGGGCAAATTGACTGGGCAAATTTCTATAAGCCTGTGACTGCTGGGGAAAATCTCTCAGATTTCTATTGCAAATGCTAAACACATAGATTGATCAAGATATGACATTATAGTGGTAAGACACCTCATTCCGAAACACAATAGGAAGGTTAATGTGATAAAATGCCACATTGAATATGCCAGGGAGACTATGTATGCTATCTAGAAGATGTAAGCCTCTAAAGGATGGAGAGTATTCAGGTAGACAACTAAGAACTTAGTCTGGGGTGCTGTGCCTGCTTGATTTGGATCATTTCTAAAGGTGTGTATCTATCAGAAACTACAGCTAACAGTTTTCTATAAACTGCTGTGTGAGTTTGTGACCTTTTACGCTGTACTATAGTAGTTAGATTAATTTATCTTGAAAAGGGAGAAGATTTTACTTAATTAAGAAAGCAAAGATCCATTTAAGATATTTCCTCTTCTTCTCCAGTGACAGAAAAAAAACCCAAATAAACGAACAAACAAAAACTCTCTTTCATGTAAGGTTCATTCAAAGTTTTGTGAAGTGAAGGATGTTTAGGATAAATTGCCATATTAAAATTCAAAACAAACAGGTTTTTACATAGTTCCATATGTAAGTATTTGCATTTCTAGCAGTCCCACATTCTCATCTATTGTTGCTGCAAGAAATGTCCAGGCCCCGATGTTTAAGAACTCAAACTTTTCTTTATTTCCTGTAGGACAGGTTCTAAAAATGACTAGGTTTGCTTGTATAGTGTTCCACCATGATTAGAGGAAGATTCAGAATGTGTTGGTGGATCCCATCAATACAGCCCATATTTTTTACTTAACTTTCCTTATGACTTAACACAGGCCAGCACAACTTAAGATTGCAAGCCAGCAATTTACAACCCGACCCAAAGATCCCAGCTGGTAGGAAGGCACTCTTCCAATTAAAAAAAAAGACCCTCATAACAGTCTACCATGCTTCAGACTAAGGAGTATTTAATTCAGGTCCCAATAACTTAAAACAAACAAACAAACAAACAAACAAACAAAAACGTTTTGAAAGTATTAGGTTAATTCTCTGTGAGTTCAAGAGAAATATGGTAGTTCTGAAGTAAAAATGATACTGTTTGAGTCTACATTTACTGCAGAAATTTAAATCTGCAAAGTATCACATAAGTCATCACAAGGAGTCAGTGTTCAAGAAGACAAGTTGCTAAGGCAAATACAATACGACCTTTTACTTTCATGCCACTAATTCAAATCCTGATGAACCTGGTAGTTAAATCTCCAGTGTAAATGAGCTTCATCAGCATTGGAATAACTTCTAGGAGCCCAGAACACCACAGCTGCCTGTATCTGCCATAGTCTTGTTGACAATTTCCACACAGAATTCAGCGTAGTTACAGCAAAAGAATGACCTTTTCACTTTCAGGGACTTTTTTTCCAGGTCAGCACCGAAAACCACAGTAATTGGACATTGAGAAGGAAATAAGGGAGGGAGAACATCAGTCTTCCTACCAAATCGACTTACCCAAAAGGAACATACCTTTTTTTTTTTTTTTTTTCTCTCTCTCATGACCATACAAAAACAATACATGAACTTGGAAGAGCTGGAGGAGATGCTCTCATATAGTTGGGAAGAAAAAGCCATCGGGCGAGATAATGATGTATAAGATATATCTGTCCATTCAGAAGGAGCCCTGAAACAGTTGCAGGGCTCATTCCTGTCAAGGTCTAATGTA
Source organism: Tinamus guttatus (assembly GCF_000705375.1). The sequence continues at coordinate 518,917 of NW_010580604.1, forward strand.
CTTAATTTTATATGCACAGGGTTGTCCCACTGGGCCATAATGTTAAATAACAAGCCATACCTAAATTCCCAGGCAGAGTCATCCAATTCTGAATGGGAAAATATCAAAATGCAAATTTGTCAACTTCTCTGCCCCTAATCTTGCCAGGAAAAAGCTATGTTGATCATTAGGCACATCTGTTCTCAACTACTAGTAATCTATTACTCCTTACCAGGGTGTGGCAATTATATGTGCAAATGCAGAAAAACAGTTTAGACAGGAGGGGAAGAATATAATATATAGTTAATCCTTGCAGGAATTTTACACAGACAAATATAATTATCTAATTTTTCATCAGCCCTCTGTTTCCGAAAAGAATGCCAGAGAATTTTTAACACCACAAGAGATCAGGCCCTCTGCTTCATCTCCGAAAACGCAACATCAAAATGTAGAACATGCTAAATCATGTGCCACCATCTATTCTAAGTATGAATTATATCATAAAGGCATTTGGTATCTCCAGAGGAACTGGATTTGGGTTAGAAAGAGATGGCATTGTTTTGTTCTACAACAAAGACACTGATTCCTGTGAGCTTTGGGGAGTTGGTTTGTGATGTTTGGATTGTATTATCAGGATAATACACCATATGGGTTAGTTATCAGATTCTTCACAAAGCTTTTCTTAACAAAAAAACAAAAGGGGTGATTTTCTTGCTCTTGTACTTACGTAAGGCAGAAAGAATGTTGTGGATTTTTTTTTCCCTGGGTGAGGGGATGTTTTGAAGCATAACAAACAAGATGCTTAAGAGGGATCTAAAATATAATTTAAGACATTACATTAAGGTACTATTTTATAATACTGTTTTTGTGAAAGCTTTCAAAACACTTTCTTCTATTTGTTGAAGTTATTTACTTCAACAATGCATGCGATGTTCACCCATTGCAACTATTTTTTTTTTCAAAGATAGTACAGTATTCTGTAACAAATGTTTTAGAACACATGAGAAATCACAACAAAGGCAATCATCCTGTAAAACACCAGCCTTCCCAGCAGGAGCCTTACGACAAGCTGGTTTCAATAGCATCAAGTGTGATTTTGCAGTTTCTGGGGGGTTGTGGGGTGGGCTTCCCCACACAGAGCTTGTGTCTCATGGTCAAATTTTCAAAATAAGTAAGATTTCTGTTGACTCTCCAAATGGGTGGCCAACTCATCACAAAGAATTGTCTGTTGACTGAGTAGATTTGTGACAGGGGTGAGCGGTCCTACTTACGGACTGAACCCATGACCTTCTAATCCTATCTCATAGGTAGTGCCTGCTAGATTGTTCAATGGTCATTAGACTTGGGTGAACAATTTGGAGGAAAAATTGAGCCAGTCTGGGGATTAAAGATCCAAAGAACCCCAAACCCAGCTCTCAAACTTGTTTTTGGCTTTCAGTTTCTGTGTAATTCTGTGTTTCAGCAATAAATTTTCAGTGCTATATGTTTGCATTACCCTGATGGTAAACTTTCACTCTGGATTTTGTCAGCTGAGGTGGAAAGCTCGAGGACACAGCATAAGCCCTTTGCCTCTGAAGCTGGTGAAACTGGAGTTTAAGGATTCGCTTTGATGAAATAATGTAAAGGCAATCCAATAAAATCAGGCTGTTTGATTTTTACTAGGGATGAAATGGTTGGAAGTTGAATTCAAAAATGCAAACACTTGTTTAATTCTAGAGCTGTTTCCTTTAAGTTTTATACACTGTTGTGCATGAATTATAGCACATTCAGAAGAATCTAATGGTTTGGATACTTAAATCCAACCCCACAGGCCCTCTGAGCATACAGACTAGCCTAGAAATTAAACGGAGAGAGACTGCTTTTCAGCTTGAAATTGAAAGACTCTTTTCCATCAACACATGTCATTCCCTACAACAAAACCAGACTTTTTCTTGACTTTGTTTTGAGACACAAGAGAAAGTCCCAGCAAATCTGGAAATGCTGCTACCTAATTTCTCTTAACTATTTGACGAATCTCTAGTTAAAGCAATTCTCGTCTGTAGTTATTCTACTTCCCTGATATCCCATGAAAGGAAAACACATCAAGACTCCCTTTGCTATGACTTACTGGGAAACTCTTTTCTTCTACTGTAATCTAGATATTCAATACTGTACTAAAACTTACTTTAGATATCTCCAGTATTTGTGCGAGCCAGCATATACAGTACTTCTTAGACTCTTAAAATAGATGGTTTTAAAATATGACCTTTCAGGTTTTAAGTATTTAGCAATGATATTTTTACTTGTCAGAAGTTATGCTTTCTCAGTCAGTGAAGACTTTAATGTAAATATCAGACATAATCTATGCAAATTGTGTTTCTACACTTTTTTTTTACATACTTCCACTCCGTCTGCCCCACATTTTCAAAATCAGAGGCTGCAGCTCCCCTTATTTGCAAATCAAAGGAGTGCTGATAACCAGATGACAATTGCACAACTTCTACTGTTCCATTAATGAGGGGTAAGACACAAGTTCAAATAGTCAAAATATTTTTGCAGGGTCAGTTATACACAGCTACAAGACAGCCTTAACATTGTGTAAAAACTGAAAAAGTCACAAGCAAGAGAAACTCACAGAGGAATATAAAGAGTCGTTTTTCTTCAGGTCCCAGCTGTATCTCTCTCCTCCCTGCACATATACCGCTTTTTGGATTTGCTTTGTTTTCCTCTTAGACTAGTTACTGAAGATGTAGATGCAAAGGGAACAATGCCTTTTCTGCTGCGTGCCAATTTATCTTAGACTAGTTACTGAAGATGTAGAACAAGAATAAATGCAAAGGGAGCAATGCCTTTTCTGCTGCGTGCCAATTTGGACTGTGCTATGAAGGAAGGATTAATATTTTGGGTTTGATTGGGATTTGATTGAGGTTGTGGCACAGGTGACTGCGGAAGGGTAACCGTGTGATAGATAAGAAATCCACAGCTCGCAGTTGTAGTTGGGCATAAGGTCACTGCCTAAATTAGAGCAGCCCAGGATGAGTGGGTAGCTGCTAGCATCCAGAATGGCATGAAGTGTACAGAATAGCAAAATCAGCTATCTTATTTTTGTAGCCCAGCAGGAGGTGGGCAGTGTATTTCTTTCAGTGCCAAACATGGCATTCGATTTAGCTTTTTATACAAGAAAAACATAGGCAGGGAGGATTGAGAAGAGCTATAAAAAGGATCAGAGGTCTGAGAGGAAAAGTTGAATGAGTTTTGAATGATTGAGAAAAAGCTGAATGTTTTGTTCTGGAGAAGATTTATCAGAAATGCAAAAGGAAGTGCAAGATGTCAGTGGGCAAAGTATCATCTGTATTCTCGGGGTGTCAGAAATATTGAGCTTCACTTGTACAAATGTAGGTTAGAGTGTAAGGGAAAGTAGGTGTTTTATGGACACTAACGTCCCGGAATGGTGAGATCCTCATTATAGATAGTTTTTATAAGCAGTGCTAAGCAAACATGTACCAGGAGTAAGAAAGATTTAGCTGCTCCTGCCTCAGGGAAGGTGGATGGACTACTAACTGCTTATCATGGGCCAACACAGCATGCTGGCATGTACTTAGCCTATAGATCTGTTGATATATGTGTTCTGCTGATGCACTTAAAGATAAGCATATGTTCTAGTTTAACAAGATTGGCTCAACACCTTATGCAAAGGGATGTTGTATCCTTCAGACAACCAGTGAGGGAAACTGAGAATGCAGGTTACAGATTTCAGATCTCCCTGTACATGATTGTCCTTGGCTATAATCGTGCCCATTTTAAGCTAACCTTGTTTTCTGCAATACATGGTTACAAACTCGACATCTTGTGGTACAGAGAGTGACAATTCCGGTGCTGGGCCCAGAATCCAGGTGTCCTGACACAATGTCAGAAAAGAAACTACCCTCCAGTACCCATGTCTTATCACTGTGAAATTTAAGAGATAATGGAAAAGTGTCAAGGAGTTTCATGAAACCTAAATTGTTTTGCATAAAGTTAATAGTTTTGCAGACTTCAATAAAATCTAATCGCATTGTTTAAGCCTTTCTTCTGTAGGATGATTAAATGTAATTTGAACAGAAAAGTTATGTTCTATTGAATCCTACTACATTTAAGGGCAAACTGGTTAAAAAAAAATCAAGCATTAAAGCATGGCATTACTAGGAAAAAATATTTCTATAAACCAAAAAGGATTTTCTAAGAGCATGAGGCTGTCAGGAGATGAAGACTAGTGTGTGGTTCAGAGATTACAGTTTTGCCCATCT
>NW_010580604.1:523183-574197 GCF_000705375.1 Tinamus guttatus
ACAGACTGACACTACACGTGCCACACCATCTGGGTATATACCCAGTAGATTACATTTGCCATGTTTTATCTAGCTGTTTTAGTACCCTCTCTGCTGGTTCAGCTGTGAATCCCAAATGATTATTATCACTTACCTCTTCCAATACATTCACCCTTTGGATTACATTGTTAGAAAAGGACCTCTTTAAATTATTGGCTACAAGGATAATCAAAGAAAAAGGCATGCAAAATACAACATGAAAAAAGGCAAACACCACATGGGAACCCATAGCCAAACGGAATCTTCAATATAAAAACAGGAAGAAGATGAAGTGGAAGGAATATATACCATAAGAAAAATACATGTAAATGTAAGGGGGGTGTGTATGCATGCAGGGAAGAAGATCTCAGAAGCTCTACTGCATCCGGCTGCTTTCACAAGCTTAGAATGATCTGCAAAAATGCCTATCCCGCTTGGACCACTGGGACAGTAACATGGATGTGGAATTTTTATGCCTGGGCTAGAGAAAGCATGCCAAAGGTAGAAGCTTCCCCTGGAAAAACAGCTTAAAATGCCTTTTGCTAATTCTTCAGAATACCTGAAATAAGAAGCTAGGGACCTAGGAAATAAAAAAGACTGTGTAGCTTACCATGGCTCTTACATCACTCGAACTAAAATTTCGAAGCAAGCAGCTAGAAGAAACCTTAGAAATTCATGGATAGCCTGTTGGGTGTTACATTGTTTTGTGTCAGTGTTGACAGTTCAGATTACACAGAAAACACAGAGCTTCTGTTCACACGGAATCCACATGCTGCATATAACAACATTTCAAATGCTGGAAGTTCTGTGAAGGATATATATATATTATATGTTATATATATATTTTCCTTTTCAAATGCTTTTTCTCAAGCTATAAGCATTGTATGTAAAGTCCAATGTCTGGAAACAGATGTAAATGTCTGACAAATCTCACAGTGCAGTAAACAACTAAATACTACTTAATTTTCTGAGTGAATAGTCACGTGCACATAAACAATCTCACAACTTCAGTGGGATAATTTGTGTAATCCAGGTAAGCATAAACTTTATTAGGTAGTTTTTTGTATGGTTTTAACAAGTACTTGTCTAAAAACTAAAGTTAAAAAAAATGATCTGAAACTTATTTCTGAGCAAATACCAAATTACAGTGTTTCTGCTCTCTGTAGTTCTTAGGTATCTGCTTTAGTGCAAAGTTTCTATATCTTAGCTACGTTTGTGGATTTAATGTTGGTTATTCTTTATATAGGGATGTATTCTGATAAGTTTACTTTGTCTGACTTGCAGTATAACAGCAAGTACTCCATGAAATAAATAGGACTTCATCAAAAGGAAAGCATGAAGGGTACCAAATACACATCTGGCCTGCCGAAATTGGAGATAGATCACTTGCATTCAATATGTTTGCCCGAACAGTGTTCTCCTTCTTTAAACGTAGGCTTTGCAAGATATTATCTGAGCTGTGCTGCCTGAAAGGGACTTTGATGGCACCTCTTTTGCAGCAGCGTGCTTACATTGCAGCCTCCTAGTGAGCTCATGTCAAGCCATAGCAAAAAACTTGCAGTTGCAAAACCTGTGCAGGGAGCAGGACAATCAGCCAGGTGATCAGCCCACGCCCAGCTCTCTTGGGTAGTGGCTACACTGCAGCTTCCAAGAGGTCATTTAATGCTGTGCAAGTACGCTGTGCATCCGCAATGCTGGGAACGGGAGGCAAGCCTCACCTGCCACTCCACTTAAAATTAAAGAGAGGCTGTTCTGTTGTTTAAGCGAGTCTACGTAATTACGAACTCTCTTTTTGGTTGTTCTCACGTGTCACCAAGTAACATGTGAGGTGATGTTTTACTTGCTTGCTGGTAGCCACCTGGCTAATCAGAGAATTTGGATGGTCTTCTCAATTAATAGAAAAAATATCAGAAAGAGATGTAGTAGTTTGTCAACTAGTTGTTCTGAAAAGGGGCAAGGAATACCTGCTAGGTAAATAGTTTGTGCTTTTGGGACTTCATGTTTGTTCTCTCTCTTTTTTTCCAAATCTTGGAAATTGTCTAAGTGTCTTCAAGGTAAATGAGTGTTCGCTGTTGTAGTGAACACTAGAGCTAGTGTAATTTGAGGGAAGGAGGGGAGATGGAGAGAGCAAAGTGGGCCAATGATGAGGAAAAAGTGCAAGGATCAAGGCTCTGCAGCCAAACTGGGAATATGCCAAAGAGCCAATGATCCTCTGGGTATATTTGGGCATTGGTCCAGTCCTTGCCCAATTTCCTTCACTGTCCATACTTACAGAGGAGAGGCTGCTCTTCCCCTGGCTGTACTGTGATCCTGAAGGTTAATAAAATGTTCAGGAAAACCAAGAGAAGACCTTGCGCTCTTCATCCCCTGTGTCGGCAGACAACAGTCTTGCCTTAAATTGGATGATTGATACAGAAGTGCACAGGAGTGCCACTATTTTGAGCAATACACCCATTTCATCAGTAGAAACATGCCAGTAAACATGACAGCATACAGCATACAGGGGCCTTGTTTTAATTTTGTTTGCTAATGTTATACAGTTTGATACTCTGATATTTCATGGCAGTAGCAAAGATTTACCACCAGATGAAAGGAAGAAATAAATCATGACTCAGAGTTTACTGGTGTATTTGCTGTATAAGAAAAATAATGCCACTGACAAAGGGAATGTAACTTTTTTCTCTTCTGCTGCTAATTCAAGCCTTTGTCTTAAAGAATCACATTGGTGTTGGGTAGACAGCTTGATTTGTTGCCATATATCAGTGCAGAAATAGCAACCTTCGGTGGTCATTTAGTCCAAATTACACGTTGTGTGTGAGGTCAATATGGCCTCTCTACTTTGCTTACTAGAAAGCACCTCTTACTTTATTTTTATACTTTCCCAGTTGTAGCTTATAGCCACATACATACATCTCATATTTTACAGAAGCTGCAATACAGTTTTATAATTAACATAAAATAGTAAGATCTGGAACAGAATGGCTCATTTGGTATGAATCAGCAGAAGTTCACTGAATTCAGTCTCACTGGCTGCCCAGATCTTGGCTAACAAAAATGAATGGCAGGAAAGCCAGATTATTTCCTTTAGGAAAGCAGATTCTTTCGTATCGATCCAGTAGTAGACACATTCCCTTTTCCTTTCACATATCATGTCCATGGAAGCCCTGTACATGCCAAGGCAAAAAATAAAACTATGTCCTATACATAACTGTGAAATGGAAAACATTAAAAAAAATAATAGGGTTGGTTAATAGTCTATCTTCAATACTTAAAAAGCACGAAAGCATATCTGCTATTGATTAAATGACATTTTAGAGTGAACAAGCCAAATGTTATTTACGCTTCTGCCCAGCAAAACCATCCCATGCTTGAGAGCCATTCCATGACTGGGTGTAGTTTCATCATCTCTCACAGATTAAGGAAGGCACAGTCTAGCCAGTTGTTGGACGTCACCTTTATCTTCCTCTTTTAACTTTCTCGTAAGGGAGTGTGGCCTGACAAACTTTGGACACAGCCAAATATACACTCTGGTTATGTTTAATTAAGACTTGGAGCTGACAAAGTTTGGAAAATGTCCATATTCATTCATAAGCAAAGGAAATAATTCATTCTTTCATGTTTACCATATGAAAAATATAACAAAAGCATGGAATTCTACATCTTGACATGTGAGATATTTATTTTTCCCTAGTACTGAATTGTGGCTTATCTCTTCCAGCCATTTCCATATTCCAAATTTGGATTCTCCCACAATGGAAATGCAGTATCTCACCAGTGTTATTCTGCAAGGTAATTTGCTTTCCTCTGTGGTGAATCACTATTCAGCAAACAACTCCTTAGCTTCCTGTATTTCAGTTTGATTTCTAAATCTGATAAGGTCCGCGATTTTCGAAAGGATTCGACTAATTCTATATGAACACCATTTTTCATTGTATTTAGTAAAAAAAGTTCAAAGGCCTGATGTGCTTCACCATTTCCATCGCTGCAAAGACCAAAGTAGGAATAATCCAGCCTTTCACAGATTTTCTTGTACATTCCCGAATAGCTGCTGCCTTCTCTGTAGTTTCCGACACAGGCCATAGATTGCTAAAACCTCTTGGTTCACTCCAGCTTAGCAAATCAATTGCTTTTTGAAACCCATATTGCTTTGGAATTAGCATTTCCCACACCTCAGATTTTATAAAATCCTATTTTAATTTTAGGATCACATCTTCTATATATGTATATCATATATATTTAAGATGTGATTATTTTCTGACATCTAACAAGAATGTCCCTTAAATAATGTGAGTATAGACAAATAAAGAAAGAGCTAGTTGTATGGAAGTTTACTGTGCAAATTCAGGATATTTTCTGTAAGAGAATATATAAATGTTCAGTTCTGCAGAGTGATCTATATGATTGGAGATATGCATACCTATGAGACATTCCTGTCTTCTGTGTGTCTTCTCTTGATGTAAGAGAGATAGAAGTGGAGAAAAAGAACCTAAATTAGTACATGATCACAAAAGATCACTATCTCCTTGAGATTGCTAGGACTTCACATCAGAAAGGCCTACTTTGGATCAAGTCTTCGTGTTGGTCTGTTCTAAACACAACAAAAAAATGGGAAATTAACCCATAACTTTTTCATTGTATTATTTTAAAATAATTCCTGTGTAAAAAACATTAATGCTCAGAGAATAAAACCTGTGGATCTTGCAAAATTACCAAGTGGCTAATGCATTCTGAAAAAACTTTTATAAATTGGCCTTATATATACTGAGACAGTGGCCTGAATACAAATAAATTGGAGATGCAATATGTTTCCAGATTATCCAGTCACATAGCAAGTGCTGCCTTACTTAGGGATAATTAAAAAATATTTTAGAGATCTAGCCATGGATCAAATTAGCTATGGATTAATCTACTGTCGGAGTGGAATGTCATTTTGGGAATAGCTCTCAGCCAGAAATACTTCTCAGGTGCTCTTGCCTTCTCTTACTCTGGCATGAGGAGTAAGACTTAGCTAAAGGCCAGTGACAAATACTAGTGGGATCTATATAACTAGTGAGCAGGAGAGTCAATTCTTTCCTTTAACCAACTCCACTTCTCTTGTATTGGCATAGTAATACTTAGATCAGGATTTCTGCCCTCCTTTCTCCAGAAGCCTGATCATTTTCTGCTGACTTCATAGCAGCAGTTCTGTGCCTCTCAGCTGGCAGTAGGGAAGGGCATGAATCCAAGGCTTTTTTTTTCCAGGCTCCCCCATCACAGACCCACACCAGGATGTAATGTGGATCCTTGTTCTCAATCCTCCCTAGAGCATTTCTTCAGAAGAAGGCACAGTGTGAGGATGTTTGAGCCATCCCTCAAACTCACCTATCCCACTTTATTTTCCTTCTCCATCATGCTGTAAATCACACTGTATAATCTAGATGTCTTTTCCTGGCATCCTCCAAGAAGTCTCTTCCTGCCATTAATGTGAGTGATCGTGTTGCTCTTGGTGGCCCACAAGCCCGAAGACTGGGCTTGGAGCTCCAGCAGAGATCAGTGCACCACAGGGCAGTGCCGAGTGGGCTTATTCGATTTCCATTTCAATAACAACACATGCGCCGAACAATGACTGCGGAAAACAAAATTGAAAGCATAAACATATGCAGATGGAATTCAGAGCCAGGGAAGATTCTGCCAATTTCTGCAGCTTATGCATGCTCAAAATATTTACTTAGGAATTCTTAATTAAATAAACCATTCAGTAGTGGTGTACTGTTTCAGATGTGTCACGATGTCACCACAAAATATGTCAGTGGTTGCTTTTAACAAAGATTCCTTTATAGAGCTTTTTATCAGACGCTCTGGGCTAAGTTTTCAGAATAGCGCACAGAGATTCAAGCTGTTGCAGCTCCCCTTCATCAAATGGGATTTGTGTGGCTAAATCCCTTCATTCCACACCGAAAACAAACGCCTGCCCAACAGCAACTTAAGGTGAACATAGAGTAGCATGGTCAGGGGTGGCATCATGGTAACCCTAAGGGTGCTTGTTCAAAGGATGTACAGTAAGGACACAGGGATCTATTTTGTATCTATATAGATAGATATAAATCTATCTTTGGGCTTTCCGTTTGCCCAAAGAGTCTAAGTGCTTCCAAAACATACTATTTAAGTGGCTAGCTTTCTATATGGGATATTCATCTGAAGCTGCAAAGGCGCAGCAATGTTTGGAATCAGTGAAATGACTGGTTTGAAGCAAACACATACACTTGTAAATGTAAAATAAGAACTTAAGAAAGCTATTCATGAGAAGTACATTTCTGACAAGAAATACTGCATTAAATTTTATGTGATTAAAATTCACATGTTTTCTAGGCCTTGGTGTTTGATTTTTGAGAAGTTTTCAAAGATATTTAGCTTTTATGAAGTGGTCGGTTAGAATATACAATTATTCATATTATTGTGATCTTTCAATTTTTCCAGATAATTTTTGTAAAAAGGAAAGATAGATCTCCCAGAGTGCTTTAGAGAGCTCCCAAAGAGAACACACAGCTGTAATGAAGAATACATTTTGAAGAAGAATTTTCACTTTTTTTGTAACAATCTGCCTTTGCAGATATTAAAAAATATTTCAGAAGTTTGTCTTCCCCTGCCACAAATTTTTGCTTAAATCCAAGACTATGCCACCAGATGTATTTATTTTTTCACAGATTTATGAACTCAACAGTTCAGAATTGCAATGGAGAAGACAGGCCTTCCAAAGTAGCGCTGCTCACATTTGGCTTGTTGTAATTTTGAACTGCCAGATCCTAGCCAAACCCAGATTCAGATCTTCAGATTTTTTTTTTTAATTTTGATTTAACTGTTTATAATTATAGCTCAGTTTCCATGCTAGCATTTCCCTTGGATTAATGATTGATGATTAAGAGAAGTAAAGACTCTTCATAAGGCCATCACCACTATTAATTGTTTTGGAAGTGCAGCATGGTCCCACTAATGCTAAGCAGATAACTCACGTGGATGACCTAGTGTCCAGCTCCAAAATGTGCTCAGTGCGGTCTGGTCACAATTACAGTAAAATGCACCAGAAATCTTAACAAAACACTGCACTCAGGATTTCCTTGCGATAGGAATCAAGGGAATTTGCACCGCAAAGAAAGATTAGATGGGAGAAGATGCCAAGATGTGGCGTGCGGATCTGCCTTTTGACAGCTATAAAGCAGAGCTTTCTCCATCTAGCAACCAATGCAGCCTTCAACCTGCCAAGGGCCAGGAGCGCAGCACGAGCCTGCAGAATGTGTGACAGATGCACAAACTGAGGGATGCCACAAGAAATAGCAGAGAGGAAACTTGAAATGCTGCTGGGTGCATTTCTTTAATATAAATAATGTTTTTCCCCAAAACTTCGGTTTCATGATTCAGCATTTCTGTTGGCACCAAAATTATAGTAACAATTTAAAAATAGGTTCAACAAGGCTGAGAGAATATGCTGGTAAGTTCAGACCAAAGAGGAGGAAGTCCCTGGAAGAGTAGTAGTAATAAATAGTAGTAATAAAAAAACCTGAGACTCCCCCCTCCCCTTCACCCGGTAATTACAATTTAATGCTTTTAATAGGAACAGGAATAGGAATGTTTGCAAACAGGCAGTAATTACAATATCCTCACAATACCTTCTGAGGCAGATATGATCACGCTTATTTTATGGATGAATAAACTGACTCACTGTATTAAAATACTTTGACCAAGACCTGCTAGAAAAACAATGGGAGACCAAAGAATGCACTCTAACACACTGACCCAATTATTAAATAATAGCAATGTGTATGGAAGAAGCAACCAAATTGAAAATTATACATAAGATACCTACTGTAGCCAACTCTTTCCTGTTTTCTTTTGTTTTGTAAGTCACATGTGTTTGCTGTTCAACTTGAAACACAGTTAGCTGGAACTGCTGGGGCTCAGCAGTTTTTTAGGGAAAAAAAAAAAGAAGAAAAACAGAAAAAAAAAAGCTATTTGAAACTGGTTGCTGAAGATGAGGAACACTCAGAGCCATAGTCCTGTTACTGGCTAATGACAGGCAGCAAGCCAAAGGTGTCCTTGGCAAGTCACTGATGATCTGGCACCCAGCAGACCAGACTTGGGTCCCACTTCCTGTCTTCAACCTCAGAGCATTGACTCAAGCTAAGAGCACATTCCCAAGGACCCAACCTTCAGCTCCTTCGGACTTAGGTTTTCTTAGGTTCTGGAAAATGACTAAAAATTCATTGTTTTTCTCAGCTGATCCACTTTCTGTGTTTATGTAGCAACACTCTGACAGACATAATATAACTGTTCTGAATTTCTCTTGGACTCTCTCAATCATAAAAACTGTTGAATATGTTTTATTATTGACTACAGAGTCTCATGTCATCCTAGTTTCCTCAGATTGCACTTGCATTTATTGCATTAATTTATTGCATTCATGGACTTTGTTGGTACCTAAAGGTGGGAGGGCTGTTCCTGCAGCTTTAGAAACCCACCAGCTTTCAAGGGCAAAACTGATAATAGCAAGGAAGAGGAGGGCATGGTGTTGGTAGGAGAAGTTTTATTCCTAGTGGTGGTAATGTGCAAACCCCAAGAACACAGCTTGACACTCAAGTGCTGGGATGAATTTGCAGAACTAGTAGTTAAAGGCTTATTTTTTTTTGCTGTGAAATTTGCTTGGGAATTATTAGGACAAATAAGCATGGGACCTAGCAATGCGATTTACAGCGGAGCATTTCACTCAGAGCCCAACTGCATCTGTGAGCTGCCCTCACTGCTGCTTCCCTGTAAGCCAAATTCCCCCTGTGAACTCTCCTGGAGTCTGTTTGAGATCCGTATGCACAGTGGGTAACTGCATTACTAATTCTGTTTCCTGAGCATTCAAACTATTATGTTTTCTTAGTGACAGAGAAAGGCATTCAACTACTGCTCTGTATATTGAAAGGTGTAATGCTGTAGGATATTGTGTGGCTGGATATACTCATACTCTGTATAAAATACCTTTCCCGCATCATCACTTTAATAACATAAAAGAAGCAGATTTGGCTTCTAGCATGATTCAAAAAAGGATGCAGGCATTTTATAGTGTATGGGACTGCACTATAGTGTAGGTAATAGTGTATGTTTCTGAATACAATGCATCATCTATAAAAGAAATATTTTTTTTGCTGCTTTTCACTCTTTATTGCAATATTTTGAGACTATACATTACACATTCAGTGGAGAGTCCCTGACCCAGATAGAGAAATGCTTTAATTTTTAAAATGAAATTTTGTTATTTTTTCCTATGCTTTTGAATATACTTAGAATTCAGAAGTTACTACCTATTGTACAGAACACAGAATCTCATTCTCTCTATATCAAGTTCATATTTTTTAATATCATCATATCTCATGAAAAATCCACATTTAAATACATCATTGTTTAAATATTTTATACTGTTATTTGAGTAGTGGTGGGCCAGAAAAAAATCTTAACCCAAAACCTGCATGAATCTTGGTGACTCACTGGATCCAGTTTATACTCCAACTTTGTTCCTCAGTTTGCAGAGGAACAAGAATTAAAGCTAGAGGTCCGAGCACTCATATTCCAAACACTGTGAGTGGTCAGAGCTGCAAGTACATTTTGCTCTTATTTTTGTTTAATAGGAACTACCACATGGCATGTGTGCTCTGTATTTGCAATACCTTGTCTCTATATCTATAAAACCCCAAACCATAAAAAAGGCAAATTTTTCATAAATTGTTAACTTTGGAAAAGATGCACAAATACCTATTAAAGGCAGAGTGAATCATCATGGAATTTTCATTCCACAGTAAAACTGGTATTTCATTTTGACCAGGGAAGAGTTCTTCATTTCACCCTTTTTGCTCTGGCTTTATTGAAATTTATTGAAACAGCAAAATGAAACACTCTGATTTTGTTGAAATGCAACATTTATGTAATTTTTCAGTTACCTTTGAAATGAAGTCAATAAATTCTTACAAAATGCTTAAAATTTGTTCAGTCAGCGTTTTCTAAAAAGAGCATTTCCAGTGGGATACTTTAAACACTAACATTAATGGCTTAAGTGTATGTTCAAGACAGAGCAAAAGGTAATGGGGAATTTGCTTTTTATCTTTTTGTTAACCTATACATATGGCAACTTCTCTTAGTGGGAAACTTGACTTAAACCCAAAGTGCCGTGAACACAACTATCTTTACACGTACAGAGAATGTCAACAGCAGCATTGGCTGGGAAAATACAACTACCCATTTCAATATCCAGTTTGGGGCAAACTAAAGCAGGGAGCAGGTTTGCAGAGCTACTACAATGCAGCCAGCAAGGATCAAGCAAGGATCCTAAATAGCATATTTATAGCATCATTATGGAGCAGGATGCTTTAAGCTATGTGCTTGGCGAGGTCTGTTCTACTAATACAGCTGTACAACTCTTTCCACACTTGCTAGCTTTCTCAGAGGCAAATCAAGCATCCCTGCATGGCACTGGATAGATGAGACGAGGTATTATTGAATGTGTTACTGTGTGTTACTATTACTATTACTTAAAACATTGCCTTCAAAGATGTTGAAAAATGAGCCTGTAAAGCTGTTGAAAAGTGAGCTGACAAATGAAAAAAAGAAAAGCATTAAACTGAAAACATATGGCAGGTGCAAGTTATATGCAAGTTTTATAATTTCTGAAAATATACTTAAAGAATGAGAACTACAAATGTTTCTGGTCTGGATGGCACATATTAAGGATCACCTATATGTGCTCCATGATATTTGCCAGGTCTGAAAGTGCTGTTATGCTAGTGAACTTCTATTAATTTCTCTGTACTCTGAGAATAATAATGGGCAAGAGGGTTGGTAGAGTCAAGTCTTTCTCTAAATTGTGCCCAATGGTTTCAAATACAGGATGTCTGAAATAATTAAAATGCTGATTCTGAATCTAAGCCATTCAAAGCAGACCTGAGCTTCAGAGATTTTCAGACTTCGATTATCCATGTCCCTCGGTTTCTCCTTTTAAATATTACTTGCTTTCTACATCTCGTTAGTTCACAGCTGTGTGTAGGACTGATACTTGAAGGGCCAAAATTCCATGAGGGCCAGTCTCTCATGGCACAAACTGAGCTAGGAATTACTGCAAGATTTCCAAACCCATTTGCCAGACCAGAGAGGTTGGGATAAGTCTGCATAATTATAGGAACCCAGCTTCCAGACCTTCCCTGTTTGTCCAGTGTCTTGCCTGCCACACAACAGTGTGCAGCAACTGCGGCTAATGGCCTCAATCCCATTATAATGTATCTTTCTGCTTTTCTTCAGAGCTTTGTCATCCGTGGTGGCTTTAGGAGCTAATATAATCTGCAACAAAATCCCAGGCTTGGCCCCTCGACAACGAGCGATCTGCCAGAGCCGCCCCGATGCCATCATCGTGATTGGAGAAGGGGCACAAATGGGAATCAATGAATGCCAGTACCAGTTCCGGTACGGGAGGTGGAACTGCTCTGCACTGGGGGAGAAAACGGTCTTTGGACAAGAGCTTCGAGTAGGTAAGGGAGTCACTAAAGAGTGCTAAAATGTTGCATAGGGTTGTTTGTATTTTAGCTTTCCCGCTGTGGTCTTGCAAAGGTCTACATCCCTTAGGTGTTTGCTTACTGGAGCTAAACAGTGATACTCCCAGAACAACAGCGGTCTTCATTTTATCTTTTCACTCACTGAATAATATTTTGCAAGAGATAAGAAATCTTTACTGCTTTCCAGGTAACCTTCCATAACTGTGTGATTTCATACCCAGAAATGACCCTGATGCCTCCACAGACACCTAAGGACACAGCCATCACCCTCCCTTCTGTTGTCATGACAAGTGTGTTGCATACCACAGCTAGTCAAAATGGAAATAAGATCAGCTCCAAAAAAACATCCATGGACCCCCAACTGGGTTTCCCAATTAACTGATAGAAATACAGTGCACATGTCATTGGCTTTGAACTCAAAAATGTTTGCATATTGGGTCAGAGTTTTCTTTGGGTGATTTTTTGTTTAATTCAATTGTTCAGGTGAGTCTTCTCCCTGCAACACAGTTGAATGTGGTCAGATGTAAGGTCTCTTTAAAAATACTTGAAAAACGGCATAACATTTCAACCCATTTGTGCTAAGAGGAAATGGCTTACATGGTGCTTTGACTGTTACTGGAGATTGCAGAATCATAGAATCATTATGGTTGGAAAAGACCTTTAAGGTCATGGAGTTCAACCGTAAACCCTTCAACACCATATCTGCTAAACCATGTCCCTAAGCGCTGCATCTACGCATTTCTTCTTCAACACTGCCAGGGACAGTGACTCCACCACTTCCCTGGGCAACCTGTTCTGATGTTTCACCACTCTTTCTGTGTAGAAATTCTTCCTAATGTCTAACCTGAACCTCCTTTGGCATAACTTAAGGCCATTTCCTCTTGTCCTAGCTGTAGTTATTCTGGAGAAGACATTGACTCCTGCCTCACTGCAACCTATCTTCAGGTAGCTGTAGAGAGTGATAAGGTCTCCCATGAGCCTTTTCTTCTCCAGACTAAATAACTCCAGCTCCCTCAGCTGTTCTTCATGAGGTCTGTGCTCCAGCCCCTTCACCAGCTTCATTGCCCTTCTTTGGACACTCTCCAGCACCTCAATGTCTTTCTTGTAGAGAGTGGCCCAAAACAGAACACAGTAATCGAGATCAAGGTTGTGATTTATTTTTCTAACAACACAAGTGTGAAGTGAACATTAAAACACTGAGGTATACTTAATGACTGAACTGAACTGTGTATTTTTCAAAGAATATACAAATCTGAGGATCTGAATGAAGTTGGCGTGTTTTAAGCGTATAGTGGCTTAGATATAAACTAGTGGAATAGAGGAAGTCCCTTGACATCGGAGGAACTGAGTTACCCCAACAATCTCTTTTATCGTCTGCAACCAGTAGTCCTTACTGGATGGCAGGAGTGGAGAGGGCTAAGACTAGTAATAATCCCTTCTCTTCCTGCCCCAGATTAATGTCAAAAGAAAACTCTGAGCTTTTTGGTACAATTTCATTTTGGTCATGAAAATCTAGATAGTGAGGTAGGAATTTACTAGGCATTCAATGTTGCTTGTCAGTGTTTCTGTCCACATTTCTCTTATGATATGTCTGTTTAGAGAATTCTTGCCCAATTTTTGTTTCTTTCAAAGACTGTAACTAGAAGGCATGAAAACATCCTCAAGACACTGTATATAGGAAATAACCTAACACCTGATTTTTGACCTTAAATGAATGAAAAGCACCCTCACACACATTTAATAACCTGTCTTAGCAGTTAGAAACACAGCTCTGCTCCTCCTTGGCTGATTTTATGCTTGTCTGTCTTCAGTTGAAGGCCAAACTGATGTTGCTAGCAGAAAACATATCAGTGCGTGATATGATTGTATTTTTTTTATGCTTCACTCTCTTGATCTACCAAAGCCTGTACACATGCCCTGACCATTAAACAGGTAAGTTCTCCTAACTTTTGGGAGACAGTTTATGCCCTTGAACAGTGACGTAGCCTGCAGTGCTGTACTGTTGTGTCATTCCTAAACTTTCTAGTGAGAATATTTTCACCACTCTGCTTTCCTCTTTAAATTGAGAGCCTTGTGGAGCCTTATCAGCAGCTTGTATGTACTCATGAGTAGCAATCCTTTTCACTGCTGAGGCTGTCTTTTCATCCTTGGAAAGCTTGCAAGTGAGCACAGTCAAATGTCTAAAGAATACTAAGGACCCATTCTGAACATTTCTATACAAAATAAGAGCCACAGGGAACAATGATTATTTGACATAAGGACAGACCAGCTATCAGGATAGTCAGAGTACGCGAACGCTCAAAACCAAGATTTTCTTGAGCTGTTCTTTAGGTCACATGTGCCAAAATGTTCACCATATTCCTGACCTCTTCACCGAACCTGGGTGGTTTCTTGCAATTCTGAAATGACTGATGTGGAATTTGGTGAATTCTTTTATGACTTAACCCAAACACAGGCAAAACTTGGCAGTTGCAGCTGAGTTTTGCTTTGACATTTGTTGGGTGTGAAACCACACAGACTATAACCCAAGAAAAAAGTTTACATGACCCCTGCCAACTGAACCAGATGAGTTCCATGCAGGTCTATAAAGGCTTCCATAATCCACATGTCTTTATTTGTTTTATTAGTGGAGTAGCACCCAGAGACGATGTGGTCAGTATCTGGGAAAAAGACAGAGTTTAGGAAATGGTGGTGTTACACTGGAGGAGGGAAAAAAAAAAGTGAAAAAGGGGACAAAGTCAAAATATACATATTTAAACTTAAAAGGTTCAAAAACTTGTAAGCATAAGTATTCACATATGTAACAAAAACACATCTGCATCTGACAGATACAGAAACATTAAGCCAGACATTTGGTTCTGACTGAGTAGACTGAAGAAAGGATTAAGCCTAAGGAAAAGGAAAGGCAGTATTTTGATTGCTGTTGTTATTCATTTCCCCCAAGGGAAAGCTCTTGGAGCTTCTTCCCAGAACCTCTTAAGGAGAAGAATAATCAAGGCGAGGTATTCAGGTTATAGAAAACACCCTTCTTTAGCTATCAGGCCAAGGCTTTATCACTGTCACTGAGTAGTGGATGTTTAGGAGTACTCTAATCTGCAACCCAATGCAGCACCCTCCTCCGACCTCCCCTCTCTGCTCCAGAACTCCCAAACTCACCCAACTTGAGTTTTTTCCAACAGCTGTGGATCAGATGCAACCAGGCACTTCTTGGGAGCCAGTGAGGCCCAAGTGTGTACCTCTTCTGGCACAACCAAGAAGCAACCAGAAGGTGTGACATAAAACCAGTTGTCTAGCCTTTTCTCTCCCAGGATCCCACTATGCCAGAGGAATTCCCAAAACATTACCTATGCTGAATTAGAGCTGAGTTCTTTTTTTCCAAGAAGGTACTTCAATGAATGAGTGGTGTATCATGCATTTAATATATGAGAACTGTATTAAAAACTATGCATAGAGGTTGTTCAGAGAACAAAATAACAACTCTAGCAATTATGTTATTCATATTTATGTGAAAGATTTATAGCAACCAGAGATAAAAAGCGACAGAGGGATTCATATTAGTAGCATGAACAAAGGATGTAGCATGGGATGAATTAGCTGAGCATTGCGTGTAGTTTTTTTCTTGTGTATTTATAGCTGGGAACATTTCCATAATCATTGTGCCCCCAAATAAAAGTGTCACTGCTACACTCAGTTTACTCACTCTGTCCCTGTGCATGCTTATATTTGATATCTTGCTACCCCTATCTTTAGTATTCAACTTCTCACATAAAGGCACTTTTGCATTTTCCACTCTCTCTGCTTGCTACAAGATGTCTTCTTTGACCAATAAATTCACAGGTTAATAGGTTTATCGTGTATCAATCAGTATTACATACTTGCTATTGAAGGATTAATGTCCTATATATCTGTTCAAGCCAACGCTCCTGATTTGGACATATACAGAGTCTGATCCTCTCAGGTTATTGATGCAAAGGAACTTCAGAGCTGAGGACTGGTCTAAATTGCCTCAAATGGTGGTTGCAGCAATCTCTTGTAAAGATGACTCTAAAACATACGGATCATTAATAACAGTTGGAAGCAAATAACTACTTGGCAGCAAATAAGTAGCCAGTGTAGCCTCTAAAGCATATAGTCAGAATCAATAACAGAAGTGAAATCTACTGTTGTTTTGAAGTGCACTATCCTGGCTAATCATTTGTGCATTGACTGTTTCCTCTGCATTTCTTCAGACCGAGGCACTCACAGATTGCTCTGGGCAATGTTAAATCCAGGGCAAAAATAAAGCACAGAAGGTAAAAATGCCTTTGAAAAAAATAACTGACAAGATATCCAAAATAATCTGTAGATGCCTGCTTTCTTAGACTCAAGATATGGAAAACAATTGGCTTTAGTGATGTTCACATGGCTGTGCTTCATGTACTTGATAAGGTCTCAAAGATAACTTTTCAGACACGGTGCAGGGAAAAAAAAACTCATTGAGACAGAAACCTGACAAGGAAGAATCAACAAAACATGGAACAAAAATCAAGATGGTACTGACATGCTGAAGGTTTTGTAAATCTCTGACCTACTTTTTGTAGATATCTGACATCTTGAAAGGATGCTTCTGCAGTGAGGCTAACTCTTACTTGCAATGAGTGATTTAAGAGAAGGGCAGCATTTAAGGATCTTCTTATTACCATGCATTACACACTCTGGACAGAAAAGTGGAGAGAGGGAAGAGAAAACTAAAATTTTAAGTGCTACCATAATTGGTGCATGCATTTTATGAACTCACAGGTGAAGAACATCTTACAAGCTATTTGGAGAAATAAAGTAGAACATCATATTTAGATACCCAGATTGACTCATGCACACAAAAGCACAAGACACCTAAGAAGACAAGTGTATTTTTGAATGGAAGATTAAGGAACAGAGGAGAGTATCTTCTGAAGGAAAGATACTCATAAACAAAGTGGTAATTTGTATGTTTACACTGGAAACAAAGAGCTAAACCCACATTGGATCCCAGTGTTTTAGTTCTGGGCCTAAAGAGAGTATCTCTGAAAGATGTGCAAGTGATGGCATCATGGAGAAATAGTTGGCATTTTATCATACATGCTGTGGGGGTGTCAGACAGTAAATTCTTCTCAGTTCAGGCCATATATAGGCTTAATTAAATTTGGATTCAGATTCACATCTGAATTCAGTCGTTTTTATTCCAGGCTATGATAGTGGTTTAACCAAGATGCCAAATGTTCATAAAAAGTTCCTACCAAAAATGGGAGGAGTAGAGAGAATCATTATTCTCCAAAAATGGAAATTTACATCCAGGCAGATATATTAATCTGGTACAGTAGTGTCTAGTACGGTATGATTTGTCTGACTCTGAAAGCTTGGCTTTCGGTACAAGCAGAAAGCTTCCAATACATGAAGACAGGCGGCATTCTTAGGAATGCTTTACAACCATACTTGTGTTATAATGCTATCAGCAAATCATAAAGAGAACCATAAATGAATCCAGATAGTGTGCCTAAAGTAAGTACACTTCTATCTCTCTATTTGCCTTTCTTTCCTCCTGCCATGTCTTTCTTTTAGTTACTTTATACTCTCATTTTCCAACTTTTAATCAATTTACATTGAGAGTTATATATTTATTAATGCTTAATAATATTAATATATCAGGTTGACTCTAAGTATATTATTCTAACATATGTGTACTTATTATGAGAAAATCTATCTTTATGGACTTGCATTAGATCCAATGAAAACAATATGGGGGAAAGAAAGGAATCATACAGCTGGAAGCAATTTGGAGGGGAAAAATGAGTTGGAATTAGATTATTTTAAATGTGATACAGAGCAGGGTAGACCCCTTACCAACAGAAAGACATAATTATTTTTGTCATAACAGTAGGTGCTATGATTGGTTTAGGCATTTGTCAGTTACAGTGAACCTCAATTGCACAGTGGCCTCTGGAGCGAGTGTGGAAAGATTCTTAGTCTATTGCTACTGTCAGAGAGAGAGCATGGTTCCACATTACAACGCCCTATTAGCATTCAAGCCAATGATCAGTGAAATTTGTTTTCATGGATTTGAACAGTTAGCTGAGTTGATGCAAGAGGTAACTCCTCAGGGGATGGCATCAGCTTTCCACTCTTACTGAAGCAGGCAATTTGGGAGGGCAGGCACACAGGAGATATTCACTCAGCTGCTATCTGTGCTAAGACTGTGCACAATCTACAGAAGATCACGTAATACCAGTACAAATTGCTCCTCTTTTTTGAACATGGCTACTTTGGAATGATTGCTGATATCTATTTTACATACTGTCATGCGGAGCCGCTGCATTTGCAATAGTGTGTTTATTTAAACTGGTGGATGATATAAATACTGTGGCAAATTTAATGATCTGTAGCTTATGCAAGTATAGTTATTAACAGAAGCACAATGGCATACTACAAGATGAATATTCTTTGGTTATTCAGAAGCAGAGCAATTTCTCATTATTAAGCTGAATTAAAAAAAATAGACACACATAGCGAGACACAACCTATATCGGTTGGGTAACTGATTGGAAGGCAGACAGAGACAGGCATCACAGAGAAGGAAATACAAAACCTCAGAAGCTGTCAATCTGTTCATTTTGTATATCAGACTGTCTCAAGGACTCATTGTGAAGCCATCTATTAAATGTCTCAAGCAGTGTATTCCTTTTCACAACTTACATGCTATTGCTAGAAGGAGCAAAAAAAAAATCTTTAATCTTAAAGATATCGAGTATATATTTACTGACTTACTAGATGTACTTTATGTATACATTATTATTGCAGAATGATTTCATTTATGTCAGTGATGATTCCCCAAGGCGCATTGCGAAGATCCATGCTGGACTGGAGCTGGACTCTTCCACCTAAAGAGCTGCATACTTCTATCAATTACTCTCTAGGCGCTAAGTGCCCTCTAGGCACTGCAAGGCATACAGACTGCGTGCTTTGTACTTACCAAAAAACCTACCAAAGGTACAGTTTTTACAGTGTAATTCAGTTTGATGGAAAGCTAAAATGGAGAGTAAAAATAGTGATAGTCTAGTTGTTACAAGGCAGGGTAAATAGAAGGGTTATTATATTTTGCATTGTCATCTTTGCAGGAAATTGAAGAGCAGATTCAAATAGTTCATATTTTCTGATTGTAAAAGGGTGGATAAATACTTTACTGTCAGAAGCAGCAAAACAACAAGGTATTCCAACCTTGAATTTAAAAGAAAAAAAAAGAAGCTTCTCAACTGGCAGTAGCAGACAGTGGGAAGGGATGCTTAAAAAAGATTATGAAACAACTACTGTGCTAAGAATTGCTATTATTTTTACTATTGAGGAGACTAGGAGAGTAGTAGGTTCACACTTCTCTTAATATCATCAGGCTTCTGTCAGCTTCTGTCAATTTTTGTGGGGCTTGGATGACTTCTTTTGTTTGTTTTTGAAGACTATCCACATATCATGGACCAGTTGTATTTTGGCTGTTCATTCTGAAACTCCTTTCCCTAATCATTCCAAGGTTCAGAATAGTTTTGCTTTCTACAGAAGTGTGTGCATCCAGGGGGTGAACCAGTTCTGCAATTCTGAAAATCATCAAGAATCTGAAAAGGGACATTCCAAAATGGAGGATTGCCAGCCTAGTGAAACAATTTAAACATTTGTGGGTGATAAGTTTTCTGTGCTTTAACTATTTTCTTAGATGTCAGCACACTATAATGGCCCAATAAGAATTAACACTTTCAAAACAACTATTGAAAAGATGACATGGAAAGGGACAGTACCATTTGTAAATTGTGAATTGCCAGCAATACATTCTATATGACTTTACTAGAAACAGTGTCTTTTTGCTACACTAATTTAATCTCTTTCTGTCTCCCTATAAACAAAATTTGTCTGGCATATATAAAATGTAGCATATTCAAGCATTTTCAACCATTAGTATACAATTTTTATATTCTGCAATTCATAGTCTCTACTATCTTTCTGAAAGGTACTACACTCTAGTTCAAATGCAACTATTTTTTTTTCCTCCAAGGCCATGACTTTGAGAAAAGATAAAAATTCTCTTGAATTAAAATATTATTGTTGCTATTTAAATATTTACCTCTTTGGTAATGCTTGCTTTAAAAGGCAGATATCCTTATTCAAAATGCAGCACTGATATGTTAATACAATTGCTTCTTGAACTCTGCATGGCTTGTGGCTAGATGAGAAGTGGTAGATGTTAACCTGAATGAAGTCTGGAATTTCCATCCTGAGGGAAGTGTTAGCTTTTAAAACTTCGATTTTATTCCATATCACACACACAAGAGTGAAGTTTTTCTTGGAACGGCTATTTTTTTCTGTAAAACATTTCAAATTAAAACACACTGATATACCTGACAACTTCATTTTGGCTTATTAGTGCACTTCATTTTAAATTAGTTCTGGATAGGTTTGCATTGATTTAAACCAATGCATGGTATTGTAATTTGGGAGACTCAGGTCTCTGTATCTAACAAACTTTGCTCTCTCACCCTTCCACATCTATTTGAAATTAAATAATTTAATTGCACATCACACCATTTGATAAGCGACATTACATAATACAATATACTACCTTCCTGTGACCATGAACCTAGAGTTAAAATATGGGGCACTATGCTCTCAGAAGAAAATGCACTCATCTGGAGATGCAGGTAAATATCTGATATCAATGGTTCAAACAAAAAAAAAGGGCTTTTGTTTTATTAAATTGAATGGTTCCTTTTAATTGGTGATATGGAAAAGTAGTATTTTTTCGAGGGGGGTGGTTAGTTATGGTGTTGGTGTTCTTTGATCATCCTGATAAAACTGTAGTGAGCCGTAGTGGAAAATGCTTGCTGCTGTGTGTAGTGTGGTCTTACAGGCAGAGTCTGTAATGACCTGTAACTCACTGATCCTGGCATGCTCAATATTGGCCCATATAAAATCCTAATTTTCAGTTGCATTTAACCTTGTCTTTATCATTCAGGATAAAATTTTCTGTGTTACTTGTCTGCCTTGGAATGAGTGAGTCAGAGGTCCTGTGGAGAAGATAGTGTGCAAATTCTAGAAAATTATTTAATTAAATACTATACTGTACACAGCAGGGCTAACTTTGCACAACAACGTTAAGTTTGGCATTACTTTGCTTTCAAGTGCCTTACTTGGAACATTAATGTTCCTTAATACCATTTTTTTTTCGCTTCAGTATATAATAAAATAGCTGGCTACAAATGACCCATAGCATGCTGATTGAATTAGTTATTTCTAATGTCACAGCCCTATTGGTCAATGACTTAAAATGTAATGCATACTTAGGAAGGTAAGTAACATTTAAAATTAAATAAAGTCTAATGTTGGGCCTAATCCAAAATCACAGGAGTTGAATTCTGGTCCTAGTCCAATCAATAGAGATTTGCCACTGCTTTCACCAAAGCCAGGATTTTACAGCCACTATAAACGTCCCTGGCTGTTAAATATGAGCTTAGAGATAAATTTCATAGCAGGGACTTATCTAGAAACTAATTGATAAAACAGAAATCAACTATACATTTCTTTTTTTTACATACAAACCAACTATGCATTTGCAGGATATGGCAAGTCTTGTCACTACAAGAAAAGTTCTTTAAGTAAAATAAAAGTTTGTGCAGGATGGCATTTAACGTGCTGGTTTAACATCCTGCAGATAACTTGGGGTTCTAATGACTTTGAAGATTCCTTAAGTTTTATTAGTGCGGTCACCATGCTGTCAAGGCATCTTCTTTAGAATGATAGGATAGATGATGGGCTTGGTTATCTAGTTCAACCTCTACATCAAGCAGGACAGACTAATCATAACATTAGACCTCCCAGTTACATGTGTAGCAGCATCCCTCCCTTTTCTCCTTTGTTTCCTGGGTTACTTTGTGTTTGGTAAAACACCTGGTCCTAATTTTAAAAGCTTGAAGCACACAGAGAGGCATTTGCAAACATTACAGAAAACACAACAATTGTTAATCAGTACATTTTGGTTTGCTTAACAAATGTATCAGCGTTCATGCTTAGATCGCTCATCCATGCAGTTTGCTGTCCTGCCTCTAGTCACAAGCAATTTCCTTTTCTAATGAAGTAGTGGCACATTCCAAATACTCTGACAAATGTATTTTTTTTCTAATTGAGAAAATCTCTTTCATGAGTGCTGCACATGGCTTTTTAGCATTGGATTCAATTGCCCGTGACTGTAGTTTATTTCTTACTGATGTACTGTATGCTGCTACCTATAAAGTCTAACATTATTATCAGAGATAAAAAAGTCAAATTAAAAGGAAAGAAAGAGAAAAAGAAAAACCTCCTAGTGTTTGAAGGCTTTAAAAGATGAACCTAGCTTGCTAGTGCCAAAGGTAGAAGCTCTCTCAGGCTACAAATTAGCTAAGCACTTCAGTTGTGCTCTGTTTATGCAACATTTGATTAACTTTAAACACGATGCTTTTTAAAATAAGAATTAAAGCAAAAGAGAGTTTAAAAGTACTTTAAGCGCACACCCAAGCAGTGTGCAGAATACGGAAGTCACAGTGAATGCCTGCATGCCGATCAAGATGAGGGTCGATCATCTTAAAAAAAAGTGTCAAACCTATCCAGCTTTGATCAAAAGGTTTTTAGTGGATTGAACAGGGAACTTTTAGCTACAGCGGTAATCATTTCCTATCTATCATGGTCTCTCCAAGAAACACAGGATCAAACACAGATTCCTGGGACTGTGAAAGAAAGGTTTCCTAAGATTTAAAAAATGTTGATGTAAAAAGTGGGCTTGACTGAGGTGTCTTTAAATAGATTGTTCTCACTCCAGACAGCCAACAGGCATACTGAGGGAAGGTGAGATATGTCTCCAGATAGTAGCTCAACAAACATGACAATAGTTAAAGACAAATTACTGTAGGCTATAAAACTTTGTTCAAGCTGCTAAAACAAACTAAGCTTACTCATGAATGATAACTTAAAGGATGATAATCTGTTCACTCATTTCTGTAGGACAATGTGAAAACTTGTTTTCTATCTGACTCAGGCTCCTCCTATCCTGTTCGGGAAAGATCACCATGCAATGTCCCATCTGGTGCAGTCAATGCAATCTTGCAGGTTCAGAAGGAAATTACACAAGAGGTGCCAGTAGGTTCTTGCCTGTATTGCTAACTGAAGGGCTTCAGACTTCAGAGGCAGAAAAATAGGGAGTTCCTTCCTTGCTTCTTTCCTTTGGCCCAGATTCATGCCACATAGCTCCAGGCATTTGTATGAGATGTCTAAGATAGGAACCTAGTCAGCTTGTATTCCTTGTATGGTCAAAGAAGAGAGAAAGAAGCACTTCCAGGGTGTGATTTTGATCTTAATTTGTCTGCACGACTGTCTGAAGGTCCCTGTTGACTATCCTGCCAGCTTAGACTCCTTAATTAGGCATCAAGCCTGTTAATGTCCAATTTTGGTTTCTGCCTGTGAAATTTTTCCTCCTCCCCACTTACGTTTCTCAGGGGAGCACTTGGACCTCTAGTAAAGTCATACCTACTTATCCCTCACAGGAGACATGGGAGCATGTCCTTCATTTAGTGTTCTCGTTATCCTTGGTACTCATGCACCGTTAGTACCTACAAAAGTTGTCTTAACCAATGACACTCTAGCAGATACCAGCAAGGAAATGCTGCAACCAAAGGCATACATGCCACCACTGCTGTTTGGAAATTTAAGAACAAGTGGGAGTCCAAAATTACCACCAGATGGTGCACCTATTTAGCAAGTGACAGAGACACGTTCCAAGAGAAAGGGCAGCCACTGCCTCCAGCAATCCATCAAGTTGCTTCCCCTGCTGCTTATTCTCAGTTATGATATAAATTGAATGTGTTTGAAACATGGACCTGCCACTCATATTATTCCGTTAAATTTAATATGGAGTATGTTTTCAATCTCTGAAATGGAAGTCTTTAAATTGCTTGGCTAGCGGTATGAGGAAGTGGGAAAGAC
The DNA here is from genome assembly GCF_000705375.1 of Tinamus guttatus. The sequence continues at coordinate 546,760 of NW_010580604.1, forward strand.
TATAGCAGATCTATGAATCCATGTTGAGAGAAGGGGAGAAAAAGAGATGGATCAGAAGCAGGAAATGGCAATGGGAATGGCAATGAGAAGGCCCCAAAACCACAAGTAGTCAATACAAAGCACTGTGTATTGCTGTTTTGTAAGTGGGGCTAGTTCTGGTTATTGATGGGTAAGTGGCTGGGAGAAGGTTAATGTCAGGACATTTCCAAAGGATATTCTTTAGGCAAAAGTCAGTATTTTGAAGGACTGTCCATGCCAGTAAGCCAGGCAGAAAAAAAAAAAACATGGAATATTTTATCTGATGGTAAAGTTTTTTTCTTTCCAAGCTACTTCTCATCCCTAAACATTTGTGGTTCTCTGTACCCAGATAAAGAATAGCACAAGTTGATAAATGTGCATTTTCTGCTGCATGTCTTGCAATGTCACAAGGCCATGTGTATCTTTCACTTTCATTTGATTGAAATCAGTACATTATCATGTGTAGGATTTGACTATGTCTCTCTTCCCATCCTACTTTCCTTCTTGCTTTTAAGAAAATTTTAAAGAAGCACATAGGTTACTGGCAGTTCTCATTCATGAACATTACAAAGCTGATATAGAAGAAAATACTGTGGTGAGTGGATAGTCTCTCATTTCTTTGCATAGACGTGTCTTTTACTGCTTTGTTTTGCTTTGTTATGTTTTAAAGGATATCATAAACAGACATTAATATATTGTCATAATAATTAATCATTGTGAGTGATTAATTAGAAAGGTTGTTCTTTTAAATACAATCTGACCAGTAAGGAAAAGTCTAAACTGAAAGTTTCCCCTGAGCAAAGAGTGAAAACATCTGAATATTCTGTAACCTAAGAAGTACTCATTCTGAATGGATAAACTATTTTTTTGCTGTCTTTGTCCAAGCTGAAGTGAAGGTGACATTTAAGGAAACTCAATAAAATTCCCATACTTTCATTTTTCACATACCCCGTGGTTCCTCATTCAATACGAGAACTATCATTTTATGGTTTAAGCATGGACCAGGAGATAAGGAACTTGGCTTGTGTTCCTAGCTGTGCCATATATGTCTGTTGTGACCTTGGGCAAGTTATTTCATACCTCACTAGGCCATAATTTCCTTGTCTGGAGACTACAGATGACTAATTTCAGTGGGGAATCGAGAAGCTTAATTAATGTGGACTAACCTCAGTGGGGAGATGTGAGGTTAATGAACATTGGTGAAGTACTCTGGTATCTTCAAATGAAAATGGTTTCCACTAAGGTCTTCTTATCTGACCAAGAAGCAAAGGACAGAAATATCATGAAGGGAATTTGTTCTCATAGAGAGTAGGTTCAGGCCTGAAAGAAGACCAAACTGAAAAATCCCAGACGTCCTGTTCTCAAAAGATTACAAACGAAGTTTTCATAAGAGAGAAGTTTGGAAACTTTATGTAGTTATCCACAGAGAGTGTAAAACCCAATTTCATGAAGAGAAAATACCCTGTACTTACATGTAACATTAAGGAAAGCAAGTGAACACATTCCATAGGAAGAGTAACTGCTATTGAATGTCTTTTGTTCTGTATGTGTGCTGTGATTCTTGGAATGAACCTTCCTCTCCAAGATGCTCCTTTTCTAGCTACTGGCACACAATGACATCCCGACTTGGGCAATGTGGCTTGAATGGTTTCTCTCCCTTTCGCTTTTCTTTTTCTCTTTGCTGTCTCCCATTTACTTCAGCATTTCAGTAGTGCTGAAACCATGTTCTCTTCTCGTCTGTTTGCTTTTCTCTTATCCACTGATCAACCATGTTGCTTTATTTCAGACACTGTAATAATAACTGCAGCATAAACAGAAGCTCTTAGCAGGACAGTTCGCTGGGATTTCCCTGCCCTCTTGCACAATCATAAGTTTCTGCAGAACCACTTTTTTTGTTTGTTTTCAGGGATTAGTGGCCATATTTAACATACTACTGACATAAAGAGACATAAGTTTCATTCAAAGAACGCAAGACCCTGATTTTTAAAAGACCCTGGACTATTGCATTACTAGATGTGGCCATGGAAATTTTGAAACATGACAGACAACCCTCAAATCTGAGAGCTAGTAAGATTGCTGGTGGGTTTTTACACAGCATGAGGTGTTTCCATGAATATTGTGCTCTGCTCAAAGTTAAATTCAAAGTGTCTGTGTTGAATATCTTATGTGCATGCTATCACTTTGTGTTAGCCTGGCCAACACTACTTCATATGATAGACAAAAACACTACTTGGTACATTCTAGCCTAATCCAAGACTTTTCACGTGAAACATTTGTTTTGTTTTGGTTTTAAGACATTTGCCTTTCAAACTGGTCTGTTTTAATTAGAGCTCAACCTGAACCACAAACTATGGATTTGAACTTTCCCAGAGTTCAGTGGTGTTCAGATCTGGCTTTTGGTTTGGCCCATCCCAGAGATAGGGTCAACTTCAAAGTTCAGATCTGGAAACAAACTTCTACAAAGTATGGAGCAGTAAAGATTATTTAATGAGATCCATATCTCATTTTAATTGTGGATTTGCAGTAGAGACACTTGCTAGCATTTTTTGAAAGTACCTTTTTGTAAGCAGTGTTGGTTTGGAATATCAAGCTACCTACTTAAAGATTCTTCTATTTAAACAGTCAAAAGGGAATTCTCCCTCCTGTTCCTAGTCCGAAAGCCTAGATCCAGATCTGAAGTTGGTGCACCTTTAAGTTCTACAGTATTTTCTTCTGAGTTTGGTTTAAGGCTCATTCTTCCATTTGAAGATATCACGTCTAATAACAACAGTAGCTTTTTGTCAACTAGGAATTTGATCTTTTTATCCTCATAATACTTTGACTTTTCAGCTGAAAGGGTAGTTAACTCACAGTGCTGGCATCCACACATTTGTCCCATCCTCATGTGCAAACTGTTGCAGCTTATCATTTTAGGATGGGCTTGTACAATACTTGGCAAAATACAGGCTCAGTTAATTGATCCTAGCACTGTGTAAATAATAAATAACAACTGCTAACCTAACAGATAAAATAACCTGGTATCCCTAACTGGTAGGGATAGCCCAACAATTTCAGATTAGACAGTGATCCAGTATGCTTCATGATGCCTGAGAAAATTAAAATAATACTCCTCGTTTTTCTGAGTCTTGTCATTTCCTAACTTCTGTCAGGACCAGAAGTTCAAGGGCTGAAATACTGTAAAAAAGATATTGCCCTTGTGATGTTTCCAGATTCATTTTGCAAACCAAAGAGGTTTGGATAAGCATCCAGACTTTGTATATTTATCCAAAACCTTCTGAGCTTTTTACTCTTTTAAATTTCTTTCATATGTATGATTTATGCCACATCTTGCTTATTGAGGTTACAAACTAGACTACCAGGCAGAGACCCTTCAAACACAAAAAAAGGATGAAAATCATTATTTGAACCTAGCTCTCCTCTCAGAAAGACTGGTAAAGCAAAGCAAATGCATCAGAAATGTGAATGCAGCCACACTTGGAACACTTGTGTAACACTCGTGTTTCCAAGTGTAAGAACACTTGGAAAATATTTAAGCAAATTTTAAAGCATCTTCCATTCAGTTCCATTTTCTCCTTTTGACAAAATTTAAGCTCTCACAGGTGACACAAATGTTTTATGATGTGCCTCTCCAGCTATTTACCCTATACCTGCAAAATGCAATTTCTGTAGCAGAATTCGCAGATTGCAGCAGAATATAGCAGAGAGAATTAGCTCATACCAATGCATGACAAACCCAGCTGTCCAGCTGAAATCACCAAGGAAGGGCTAGTTTGGGCTAGATTGTGAACTAAAGCAGATAAGATATGGTCATTCTGCTACCATGGACAATAACTGAGGTGTGGTCGCATCCTAAATATTAAGACTCACTGCATCGTACCTCCTCTCAAATCCTAAAATATATTAAACAGATCCCATCAAATACTGAACAACCAACTTCTCCACTACGTTCCTATGCATTCTTTTACAGAAAAAAAAAGGCAGCATCATAGTATACTATTTGCTAAAAATATTTTTCTTTTTTTTTGTCATATGTAGGACAGTGGTCTTTTATGTAGGCCTGTGTAGTTTTTGAGGAATATCCTGAGGGCACTTTGAAGGCTATACAGACAAGTTGAACACATAATAATTTGTGTGCCTGGAAAATGCTATGCCAGGTACACCCAGTGTGGTTGTCAGCTTTTCTAGAGTAGGGCCTACTCCATGTCTACTCCATACCTACTCCATGTTCATTGCCATCACCACAAAAGGAAGGTCAAATCATTCTTAAGTGTCATTACTTCATAGTTAAATTACAAGCTATTCTCCTTATATTGATATTGTAGAGAAAGCTACAATGCTATATAGATGGTTATACCATTTTATGATATTGCTTTGGACTTAGACTTGAAATCTGGTAAATACTTAAAAAACCACATTATTTATTAGATCTATTAGATTAGATTAGTACTTTACTTTGCAAAATATCATTCTAATCCTATATTTGGTAGAATCAAGTAAAAGGACACTCTGAGAAGCTAGAAGAAAACACTAGAAGAAGTTGTGTTGTGTTCAGTGAATCAGTGAGACCAACAAAGTCATCTTCTTGCTCTTAGTGTAGTGATTTTTTTTTTCCACAAGCAGAATATAGAATTGGATAATGGGATGATAGTAGAATAATTCAAGCATGGGAGCTCCTTTACTAAAACCACCATACGCCTTTCACCCAGATGCCTGTTGCTGGAATAGTTAGAAACACAGACTGTGCAGGGAAATCTGGTTTAGCTCTCTGGTGGGGTAGATGTAGAATTCTTCTCCTGTCTCTGGATTTTCTACTGCCAGTTTGGGGACCTCTCTGTATGGTTTGAGAGCTTCTGGAAGTCTTGCTTTTGGGTGTCTAGACACTCTCAATGCTTGGCCAATAAGACTGGATACCTGCCTTGGCCATGTGGAAAACACCAGGCAGCAGAATGTCTGAAAGAAATAACAGCCTTATGTAGATTTAGCCCTAGGTATCTAGACTGTGTCCTACAAAGTAATTACATTTGTATATTGTAAATATTGGCATCTAATCTGAAAGCAGTATCTCTTCCTTGCAAAATGTCTAGGGTTATACTGGCTTGCTGCTGCTCTTGCTTTGCGTCGGTTTCTGAAAGGGGGTTTCTAGATTGATATTTCTGTATATCTCATTAATAATTTTATATATCAAACAGTTGTGTTATGTGGGACTGTAAGACAGGAGCATGAGCAAAATATTTATGTTGAAACATAGAAGAGGCCAGCTGCTGAGATCCTCCTTTGGTTGCAGGTGTCTTACTGGCAGTCAAGGAATATTTTTAACTATTTCCATAGGGGACACCAGAACATTTAGCTTCTCTCTGAAAAAGCAAATGCAACTTCAGCAAAAACTCTGGCAAGACACTTAAATAATTAGAGCAAAATGGTATAGGAGCACTAAGAGCTCCTACACCTGTACAATATATTGAGGTAACATTCATAATACATTGCCTCAAGAAATTCTGAAGTGAGAGCTGAAATTTCATCTGTAGCATCCATAGATATCTGCACACAGACACACACCCACAGACACTCTGGCATGCCCAGATATAAGAGCTTAGTGCTTAAACTACCCATAGTTCTGCAAACCCTTTAAAAGGTGTTATTATTTAACAAGTTTCTACAGCAGAGCACAGGTGTGCACAGTGATTTACAAAAGACATGACCACTGCCCTCAGGGATTTGTTATCTAGGTTAGAAGTGACATAAGATAACACAGGAGAAGATGACTTCATGCAAATGGCAGCGCAGATTTATTTTAAAGAAATGCTCTTCTACACACTGTATTTATAAATCAAGCCATTTAAATGACTGAAAAGAGATAATTAAAATACTGACCCAGGAGAGTTCATGCAGTAAATCCGCTGAGAATATCTTATTCTTCATGGCAATGACTTCTTAATATTAATGTGTATGGCAGCAGAGATGATAGAGTGTGAAATTAGTCCATAGTAAAGTCAAAAATAATCATAGAATCACAGAGTAATTTAGGCTGGAAGGATCCTCTCTTGACAGCTGAGGAAAATACCTATTCTGAATTGCTTGATTCACTAAAGGTCCACAAAATCCGCACACATGAAAATCTCAGTGACCTAAAAGGTTTGGTAGCACATTTATAAAGCAGTTGCATCCTGATAAACTGAAGCATAAACTTGACTAGAAAAGTGATTTGCTTAAAAAATGTAATGACACTGTCCCCTTTTCCTTGGTGGAGTGTTTTTTTTTTTTTAGTGAGGTAGAAAGCATATTTTCTATCTTAAATTGGAGCTGAGAACATTTCCCTTGTTGAGCACCACAGATCTCAGAAAACTTTAGCAGGCGATATTGCAATGCAAAAGTTCTATCAATAACAACCTTAAAGAAGAAGAAAAGAAAATATGTCTACCTATTTGTAGATTCCTTCTCTCTTTTTCTGAAATACTATTTCATATCTCCTTGTGAAATGCCCATTAAAATAGTGAGCATAATGCAGAGGCAAAGCCTGCACATATGAAACATTTTCACGAATGGACTGGTATGAATGAATTATTATAACAGCATCTGAATCCTCATAGCCCCTTTTCATTTAGGGACATTAACATATTTTAGAATTCATTTTTTCTGAGGCGTCTTCAAGTGTCTTCTACAACAACTTAAAAAAAAAGAAAAATATATACTCTGCAAGATATCTCCGGCTGAGCACTCACATATTTTGATATATCAAAACACTATTAAAAAATTTAAAAATATTTAATTTTAAAAAATGCCAATACATTCAGCACAGAATCCACAGTAGATCCAGGGACAGAACTCTACTCCAGTTACTGGTACCCACATCCTACTTTGACAGTATTAGCAATAGCATTGTGTAAACACAGCCAACTGTGACACCGCACAGACTTCTCTCAATGGTACAGTGTATCTGGAAACTTCCCCTCATGGTTTGGGCAGTATTTCTCAAGTCATAGTTCTGTGCATTCTTTAAATGACTGCGCAGCTCCATATTTTGACTAAACCTTGGCAAAAACAAGCAGTGGTGCTTTTGAATCAAAACTTAATTTCCCCACTTTTGTAAGAATGAGATATAGACAATTTGTTAGCTATGAGTTTCCTAAAGCAAGTACAGGTTTACAAGTAAAAGCTTAAAAAGTACCTGTTTTGCTGGACACTTTAAAAGATCTTGCTAAAAGCTCATAGTTAGCTTGCTAAACTCATAAAGCTGTGCTTAAAAACTCCGAAGTATATGCTGCCAAAAGACAGCCACTAACAGAATTATACTTGCTTTAGAGCAGTAATTCAGACAATTATTTACAGTTGCCAGGGTGCTAACCGAATATGTTTATGGGGTAAATTAAAAAAAACAATCCTGTAAATTGTTGGAAGTGTCATTACAGAAACCACTGTGGAAAGCATCATCAAGCTTTCAGAAAATGACCATGAAATTGGAAAAGTGCTTGAAAAACTGTGAAATGCAGAGGCACAGTAAATAGCTCTTTTAATTGACATGCTTCCAAAAGCACTATAAATAGTGACAGTAAGGAGTTGCAAAGAGGCAAGTGTGAAATAAATCTGGCTCATGCACAGGCCATTCTGAAAGAAAATTTGACCAACCCGCAGGAGTAACAGAAAACAAACTTGTCGGGAGCCTGATTCTAGAGTGATGGCCGATATTTTGGTAGCTCCAACCTTAAAAATCTAGTGGGAGTCTTGAGATGAAAAAATGCTGAATAACAGAGGAGTGTGTGTATAAAACTGTTATGTCACAACACTATACATTCTCACTTTTGAGATCTGCATCATTCTCTGTATCATCTCCTCCCAAGCCTAATCTATAACAGACACAGGCATAGTCTACAAAGAAGGGACTGTAATTGTGTTACACTCCTGATTTCCATTTGTTTCAATATGACATAGATCTATTGTGATTAAGCAGAGATTATTTGAATGTAACAAAATCAAACAGAACTATTTTAGTTAAACAGTAATAGGAAAATCTGCTAGATTTCATCAGGAAGTCTGGATGGAGTGACAGCTAATCTGTCTGCATCAAGTTCATCATTCATGAATACTTCTGAATGCAGAGGCTATGAGAAAAGCCACATGACCATGATTGACTATACTTGTTACTTTGACAGCAGGCTACGCAGTAATCGGTCAGTAGATATTTTGTTAGTGAGTGGAAAAAAAGAAAAACCAAATGGTCCACTACTCAGTGTATGAGACTTCAGTGGAGAGTATAAAGGAAGGATAATATTAAGAAGGACAAAAGAAAAATTGCGTTGGTCTTCACTGAAAGGATCAATGATGAGCAGATACTTACAGGATTATCATTGCCAACAGAAGGATACAATCTCAGTGTTAGATGTATGGAAGGATTATCTCAGTTGTATATTTTCTAGTTAGCTGTCCCTCATCTGAGAAAACTTAATGAAGCCATTTCAGATCTATTAGCCCTGACTGTCATTAGAGTTGAAAACTTGTGGAGAACTGTAATTAAGAAGAGTTGAAAAAACAAATGCATTGCCTTTGTCTGAGTGACATACATATATATATATATATATATAGGACCATTCATCTTAGTTTCAGTAAGTTAAAAAATTATATGAACATAAACCCATAACTTAAAACCTGGAGATGAGTAACAGTCAACAAGGATATGTCAAGAACAAATCATGTCGAATTTTCTTCGTATGCCACCTGGGTCCTCAGAGGCAGAGAAGAAGCAGTTTTTACCATATACCTTATGGCCTTAAATGATGCTTTTGACATAGTATTACATGACATTTTCATAAGAAAACTACAGAAACTGTGTCCAAATGGGGGTATCCTGTCTGGGAGTTAGAAGGTAGCTATTAAAATGGAAGGAGGTACTGAATGGATTTCCCTCTGATCTGTGCTGTATCTGACACTGGTCAGTATTTACATTCTTGGTCTGAATGGAATGGAATAAAGAGTGGTTATTAAATTTTAAAATAATGCCAGGCTGTGAGCAACTGCAAGGAAGCTGGAGAAAGATTGGGTCAAAATTGAAAACAATCATGAATAATTGCAGAAATGCTCTAGAAAAAAAAGAAAAAGAAAATAGACAAGAGGTAGTAATCAAGAAAGACAAAGATCTATATGTGGGAATAATCGGTTGCATAAATGCAAGATGGAAAACATCTGTCATGATAGTAGCTGCACAGAAGACGACCACAAACTGAGTAAGAGTCAAAAATGTCCTGCTGCTGTGAAAACATCTTATTGGCATGAGTAAACAGGAGTGTAGCATGCAAGACATGCGAAATGTTCCTTCTGTTCTACCCAGAATGGGTAAGGCCTCAGCTGGAGCGCTTGGGCGCATCCATGTTGCTGCGCTGCAAGAAACTTGCCAACCAGTCTACAGAGTCCAGACAAGAGCAACAGAGAAAATCAGAGGTCTTGAAACTGTGGCCTACAAAGACTGATGGACTAAGTCTAGAAAGGGAACAAAGAACAAAAGTATTTCAGTGTTAAAAGGCTGCTGTTGGAAGAACAGAAGAAATCATTTCTTTGCAGAGTTAGAAGCAGTAGGTTTACGTTGAGTGGGACAGTTTCAGGTTAATAATGGTAAGACAGGTATAATAGCAGCAGTCTTGAGCACTGAAACAGGCTGTCCAGGCGGTCTGCAGCATCTTCATCACTGATCGTTTTAGGACCAGGATAAATAAAAAGCTGTTATAAATGATGTCTTTATTATCAGGCTATGTTGAGGAATGATTGAGGGGTGGACTAGATGATCTCTTGAGGTTCTTTCCAGTCCTACTTTTTAATGATGTTTTATGCTTACACAAACTACAGTGTTCTGCATTTCTTACATGTAGCATTGAGTGTAGTAAATTACAGGATTGAAAAAAATATCACTATCCTAGCATTCAGCTTTTAGATTATAAACCAAGGAGCCCAGAATCAGTTACGCTGAAAATGTAAATAGAGAAAAGATCTGTTCCAGACAGTGAGAAAACTCTCACTGATTTCTATTACTCTTGGATCAAACTCAAAGAACATGTAGTATTTTCTTTGAGAATTATTAAAGAATATGTTGAATAAAATATAAAACTACTAAGCTTGCCAGCAAAAAAATTCATCCGTCTGTAACTGAGTTGCTACTGTTTAACTTCAATTTTGTCATTTAGATATATCTATTGTTTTCCTCCCATAAAAAAATACTCAGTGTGTCCTCATTTTTCGCATGTAAAAGAAGACATTTTCGAAAGGATTGGTTTGACAAAAAAAAAAAACTAACTTCTGATGTGATTCATTTCCTCTTATCACTGACCTATATTAATATTGACATTTTTTGTCATATAATCAAAAATCCACTGGTGACTACAGACTATGTAAGTTTGCTTTGTTTAATTGCAGCATGTAATTGTTTTTCTTCTATCATTGTTGATCCACAATTTAGCAAATTACTGTCCAAATAGTATATATTCCACAGTCTAATATTTCAAGTTAAATTGCAATTCTAATAGCTAGCATTCAGTAGCGCTCTTATTCATCTGGCTGCTGACAGAAGACATTTCTGAATCGTGTGTGGAATAGTAATATCTAGTTATTTAGAAAAATAGATGCCTTGCTAATAAGTATGAAACAGTTAGATATCTAAAGCTGCACCCACAGCTGAATGACCAAAATATATATTTAGCATACATGATTCTCAGCTGATTGTGGTTATATGCTGCTGAATATATGTGTATTAGAATGTAGTAAACTACAGCAATTATGGAACTTGTAATAATTTCCACTCCAGATCATCTAAGTTTAGTGCTCAGTTAGCAGTCGAAAAGTTAGTCAGAGATGACATCTAAATTAGGGCTAAAATACAGGCTGCTCCAAGAGCAACAATGGTTAAATAGTCTGCTCTCATCCTATCTGCCAGAAATTGCTCATTACAGGAAGCAATGATCCAACATCTGTTTGTGCGAGCAGAAAATGCCTACATTAGTGGGTGCTGGAGTATGTTTTAAATGTAACCTGCAGTCAGAATGCAAATGAAGTCAGGCAAATGGTAGCAGCTCTGAATGGCAGACCACGTGCAAGAATTCTCTCATGTCCCAGCAGATTGCAAGGAGCAACTTTCACCGTCTTAAAAAATATATATGTCTTCACTGTAACTGGTATAGACGGTCATCTTGTATTGGAGCTTTCTGATCACAGAATTTGTGTTGGCTATCCTATGTTTCAAAAATAAAAAAGAAATCTCTGCCTTAACGCCTAGGAAGACGTTTCTAACATTGAAATGGATGAATACAAGGGTCACGACAGGAGCCAAGCAGTGTCTTTTCCATCAAAATAAGATCTCACTGGAATTATTTCAATCTACATGATAGATTTTTTTAAAGTCAAGCAGGGATTTTTATCTTCTGAGACACAGAGAATGAGTAAATACAACACCAAATTACTGGGGGCTATCATGCTATTTATCAGGAGAAGAAAAATCTAGTTTTACGTTAATCAGGTAAAATCCCAAATCTGCTGCTATTTTTAATAGTCTCTCTCTCTTTCATGATTTTTTGGAAAAGTTTTGGCTTTGCTTCATTGCAGAATGGGAATATTTTTGAATATTTTTTTCTGAATCTGAAAATTTCATATTATAAGTTTATTGTTCCACACTCAGTTATCAGAGTAACTGTTATTTAAATTGTGTTGGTTACCTGAAAAGAGACGTGCTTAGAAATGACTCCACATGGTGACATTCCAATGGAAGACTCTGTACAGAGCAGACACATTTTTTGAGAACAGAGGTTTCCCTTCCTCCTCCATCAGCATTTTATGATATATTGTATTGATCCTAGGTGTTTAGAGAACTGCTGAGATAATGCTTACACTGAGTTCCAGAGAAATATCAGACAATCATCTAATTAAAACAAAAATCAAAGCAAAGCAAAACCAAACCAAATCCAAACCACTTAATTCTTAGCCGATCCAATGGGAAGTGAACAGCATTTACTGAGATGCCCTAACAAAAGGAACTCAATTTTCCAGACAAATTTTATTTTTGAACCCTTCTTATTTAATAACCATGTTGAGATGTGACAATCATCCTTTCAGAGAGTCAATACAGTTTCCACCTGCTGTAATTTCAGTGCTCCTATAGCTCTCAAGCGTGTGAAAGATGCTTTCCTCTTGCACTGCAGGTAACCAGGGATATGATGAGGAAGAATGGGAGAGAAAAAAGGACAAAGACATAGAATATTCGTTAGTTTTAAACAACTGATCAAGGGAAATGCCTCATGAAAACTCCCAGAGAAGTTACTGACAAAGTAGCCATTATGTAATGCCCAGCCTCCTGTTGCAGATGTTGAGCCTACAAGTAAAAATGAAGCAGTATGTCTCTAGTCAGTCTCTTGGTGGATCTATTGAACTACAACTATATTCCATGATAAGACTATGTTGCTATTTTTTTAGGCTTTTCTGAACATGTTTCACAAATGTCTGAACTCCTCAAAAATCTCCATAAGAGAAACTGCAATCTGAATTATTCCCATCCTGAAGAGGAAGGAAAACTTGAACATTTCTAATATCTAGTGTTTACTGTGTCTCATAATTCCAGTTTTTCAATGTATAGATTAGGAACAGGTATTTTTCAAAAGAAATGAAAAAAAAAAAAAAGAAACACTGCAGGTCCACAACACACACTTTAAAACAGGGATCTCTTCTTGACTTCAGCTGGAGAACGAAGAAAAGAGGAGTGAATATTGATAGGTGTTTTTAGAGAACATACTACGAAATGGAACAGAAGTTTCCAAACTTCTCAAACTTTTTTTGGAGTGTTATCAACCCCCAGAATTTCTTGTGGACCACCAGGCATCATTATCATCAAACTTTTAATTGAAAACACTATTAAAAACACTGTTTAATATGGCTCTGCGGATTAGCTGCAAACCTTTTACCATGGCCTCCTGGACCACCAATGTTCTGCGGACCATGGTTTGGGAACCACTGAACCAGACTGCACACATAGTATGCCCCAACAAAACATTTCTGTGTCTGAAAGCAAAATCAGTCCTTCTATTATATAATGTACTCAAATAATATGCAAGTGAGTTTAACCTCCTCAGTACCTGGAAAAAACACAGCGCTCTCTTGTTTTTCTCTTACCTTAGTTTTCTTTTCTTTCTTTCTTTTTTCTTTTTTTTATTGCTTTGGAGAAACAAGTTAATGGAGCCAAAAAACAGTTTATGATTGCTTCTTGTAGGATGTCTCTCAAATCCAGCAGCAGTGTAACCTTTCAGGAAACTATCTATGAAAATAAGAAATACAAAAAATAAAAAAAAAAAACACATTGAGCACAGGTCATTCGAGAACAGTTATGATATCTGTGTATCCTAAAATAAAAATTCAAAAATAGCCTCTGTAAATATGTTCTTTTTTTTTTTTCCTTTTCATTTTTTTTTAATTTTTATTTTCTCCTTCCCAAAGCCATTAACCCTGTTAAAGCTCTGTGTGTGGTCATTAAAGCATTTCAGCAACTCTCTGCAAATTCTTTACAGTTATTCTTTGGCTGTGGTACAACAAGATTGTCTACTTATCGCCAGATAAATACACAGAAGAAGATGATGAGAGCACTGAGAAATAGTCAGGGAAACATTTTAAAGGGGAACAGCAAAATATGAAGGGCCATGATGAAGCCCTAAATTCAGTCAATGACAGGCCGCAGAGTGGGATGTAGCCATAGAGTCCTTTTCAATCATTCTGCCATTGAACCTCTTTGCTTATGGATCCCAAAGGCGACTCAGCCAACCGGTGTCTAATAAAGCAATGAGTTTATTTGCCTCTCTTCATATAGTCTATATCAACAGCTGTCATAAGGAATTGGGAACAAGGGACCTTGGCAGGTAGTAGCAAAAAAAAAAAAAGTAGAAAAAAAGAAAAACTGAACTTTACACAAAAACAAGTGTTTCTTACATACAGTATCATAGCTGTTTTGGAGGAAATAAAGATGCCACAGCAGTTCACTATGCTTTGTACACCCAAGAGCTAAGCTAAGGCAGAAGTTTGCCTGAAGAGGAGTTACAGCAAAGGGAAGTGTTGGTCTCTACCTTACCTTGAAAGAAAAAAAATGCCTACCTAAATCTTGACTTCACAGGCCTTTTTTTAACTATACTTTGCACAGAGGACTGGAACATTTATAAAGATAGATGAATGACCTTGCCCATTTGCATCCTAGCCCTCCTGCATATCTGAAAGTGTATTTCTTAAGGTGTCTGAAAGTCCCCTTTTCCCATGCAGTGCTAACTCCTAAAACCAGCTCCTATCTTCTGGTGAACATTGCCATCAGCAACTCGTCTATTAGTCATCTGAGATGCATACAGTCCCACTGAGTGAGCAAACCTGGCTAGATCCTATACAAACAATCTGTGTAGCCTCATCTCACCAACGCCCAAACACATTGCTCAGCTCCCCCTTGTTTAGAGGATTAGATGGGACTGTCCTATTTGCTGGTGCTTACCTGGTCCACCATGCCTCAGTCTAGCCAAGCATTTAAAATATGCATGTAATTTTTTTAAGAATGAGGAATAGACATTAGTAGTGATGCTCACCTTACATTCCCACCTGCTGCTGCTGCAGTACACAGGGTGGGTATTTTTTCAGTAAGGGCCGCCTTTCTGCCAAACCCACCAGCTCTTGGCTTCTCTCCACAGGAAGCAGGGAAGCTGCGTTTACCTACGCCATCACTGCTGCCGGGGTCGCGCACGCCGTCACAGCCGCCTGCAGCCAGGGCAACCTCAGCAACTGTGGATGTGACCGGGAGAAGCAGGGCTACTACAACCAGGAGGAGGGCTGGAAATGGGGAGGCTGCTCTGCGGATATCAGATACGGCATTGAGTTCTCCCGAAGGTTTGTGGATGCCCGAGAAATCAAGAAGAACGCTCGGCGGCTGATGAACTTGCACAACAACGAGGCTGGGAGAAAGGTATTTTGGAAAGGATGAGGGATGGGGAGACGTGTGTGCTGGAGGAAGTGGGTTTGGTCTAAAGAGGAATTCCACAACAATCCACTTCTTTCTCTGCTGGTGTCCCCCATCCGCATGAATTTACACAATAGGATTTGACATCTACATTTTGTTGTCACTGTTGTTGTCACTGTTCCTCTAAATTTTTCTGCTTCCTAAGCCTTCTTTCCCGTCCATTCACTAACAGCCAGGACTTTGCTGGAGCTATCTGGGATAATGATAAATCTTTGCTTTCCATCTCCCTTGCAAAAATCTAGCAAGAGATCATGGGCTTGTGATGGGACAGGACTGGATGGCTACATTGTTGAACTCCCACAGCACCAGCCGCTGTTTATTCCATCCAAGAACAAAACACTTCTTTGACCACAGTTCTAATCAAATACATCAAAGCAAATACACAGTTGTCCACTTCTCCCTGGCAAGGTACGGCCAGCTGCACGATAAATGTCATTTTGGATGAAGAAACAATTTCATGTCTACAACCACGACAGAGTTCCTTGAAATTGAAACAATAAATTGGCAGAGCTCCATTATGTTTATGTCCATTGAATAACTATCCTCACAGCTCTCAAAGCTTGCCCTTTAAAAAAAAGTAAGATAAATCCTTCTACACAATATACACCAGACTCAGAAGAGACTCCTTCAAGATGTTTTCACCCAAGTTAAAAAAAAAAAGAGTAGCTTCTTCCAAGTGTATGTATATTGTGTAATAGGAGACTCCAATACACTATTGCTTCCCATGCAGCCCCCAAAGTTAGACTGATATTTTCTTCTCTAAAACAGCGTATTTTTATTCTACACCAAGCAGTAGTTGTTGAGGTCAACCTCAGAGATGGTTGAATTGATGGTGACAAATGCACTACAATCATCTTACAGTCTGTACTTTGGAGAATGCAGCAAAACTTCCAGGGGATTTCAGTCTGTTGTGCACTGAATTTGAAGGGTTTCTATGGGCAGCTACCCACTGTGGGGTAAGTATTAGATTAAATTCAAAGTGAGGAAAGAGAACAAATGTGGTATGTAATCCCAAGTGAAGAGACAGAATTCAGATGTGAGGGAAGCAGTTGATTCAGAAGAGCACAACAGAAAGCATCCTTAAGAGCGGCCCACTCTTTTTTTTCCCTAAAACTGCTCTGTCAGATGTTTAAGAGTATCTAATACAGGAGTATGGATTCGTGGAAGACTGGTCCAAGGCTCTTAGTTAAAGTGTTTCACCCCAGTGTCATGTATTGCCTTTGGAGGCAAAACCGGAAGAAAGCCACAAATTCAACTTGCAACGGAACACTTAATACTGCTTAGATGGTCTATGCCCCCTACTGAAAGTGACAACCACTTGTGGTACTGTGGATCCCACTCCCCACCCCCAAATGATGATACACATCCCATTTTGAACATCTTCATATGTAAAAGAGGGCCAGAGGAACAAAAGTGGATGCAGAGATGAAGAACAGTGAAGTCCTTTGCCTAAGGGCAGAAAGCAGATAAATATTTGAGCTAGGCACTGACCCCAGGTCCCTCCATTCTAAATACATCTTGGTAACCACTAGTCCACATTGCTGATTCTTATTAAGCAAATCATATTTTTACTGAATTCATCAGAATTTCATAAAGAGGGGGATATAAGTGAACCAAAGAAATGTCTGTTTGTACAAATTTCTGCTAGCAGTACTCATGCAAATGCATTTATGTTAACATTTTTAAGAACTTCATTTTATGTGAATATTCTTGCAAAAGCAAATTATATCACTTACATTAGTATTTTTGAGATAAGAAGAAAAAGGCTTGCAAATACTAACAAAAGAGGCTTTTCCATCAAATGCAGTTCTTTACAAATAGTGTTTTGGAATTCACCAACTTTATTGTTCTTGCTATTTTTCAGTAGTCACTTATACCCATATGTTTTCATCATAATAATTAATGCATCATTTTGAACAGCTAAGGTAGCCTTAAAGTGTTTGATGAAATTCTTTATTTTTGGTTTTGTTTTTTTTAAGTCATCAAATCCTGAGGAATGTGATCATATAAAAAATGGTTTGAAGGCCACTTATAGGAATAATGTTGGTGTTATGACATACATTCCCATGAGATTAATATGTAGAGTTGTAGAGTACATGATACTTGGTGATTCTGGTTCATCTGAGATCATCTGGTATTTGTGTAAATTAGATTTTCTGAATTTGAGGATTGACTGAAACTCAAAGTCCGAGCAAAATTCTGGAAACATGGGTATGTTGTGTTTGTTTTCTACTTGGAGGTTTTATGCAGTTACAGAGTTTTAGGCAATATCCACCTGAAATGACAAGTTAATTTTGTGAATCCAGATGGACTTTAAACCTCCTACTTTCATCTGATATTTGGCAGCTTTGGGGAGTCTGGGCAAGCTTAAATTAGACTGTGAAATGGAAACAAAATCTGAATGAGGAACTTACATAGGGGTGTCATTCTGATATATTCGACATGGTCCTTTTTCACGCTTATGCCAGAAATACTGCATTTATGACTGTACAATTGCTCAATTCACTGAAGTTACATCTTTCTTGTTTCCTCTTTCAAAATCTTAGAACCGCTTTAGGGTAGAACTGACAAGAGAGTAAACAAAATATAAGATTTTGTAGGTTCCTACAGAGAACTTACCATGTGAACGGTTCTGTCAACCATCAGTAGTTACAATTCAGTCTTATCAATACCTTATCATGTTAAGGGAGGAAGGAAAATAACAACAACTTGAATATGACCTTTAGTCAGTTCAGCTCCCCAGGGTCTTATATTCCACAGGATTTCCACTTTTCACCAAAAAAAATATGCAATTTGCATTTATAATAATAAAGCTAACCAGCACTTATTTAGTTATTGCTGATATTGAACTGGCTTTTTAGGTTGGGTAAGATCAACAATATATAGCCCATAAATTTACTATTTTAATTTTAGTCATCTCTCTAAAACCTAGAGAGGCCTAGTATAGAAACATCAAGAATGAAAGGACACAAAAAGCCCCCAGTGCCACGTAAAATTTCCAGCTTGCTCTGAAGTCAGTGGAAGACCCTCAATGGCTTCATTAGACTTTTGTCAGGTGTCAAGAAAACCACTACTAGAAGCTTATTCAGGAGCTTGGTCAGCGTTTTCAACCCCAAGGCAATAATTTGATATAGTATTAAACCGCTGCAAGGAAAGTTTCATGGACTGTGGCAGGAATTTTACCTGCTCACATTCTCTCCTGGTGCCTGTCCCAGAATTGCCTCTTCCTCTCTCAGATATGCCTAGGGGTCAAAACCATTTGTAACTATAGCAGTGACTCTAATGTTTTGCTATCATAGGGATGTTCTCAAAAGCTGGCCTGCTGATATTTCACTGTTGTTAAAAATAGAGCACTGAGGAACTTCTTGAGGAAAAAACTGCATGCTGTAAAAATAATTATATAAACTTTGGAAAACAGATGAGGGGGGGAAAAAGATTTGGATGCTGTTTGACTTGATTCTGGAGCAGGGATGCTCACCATAACATTCTGATAAGGTACCTCCTTGAAAAAAACAAACAAACAAACAAAACCCCACATAGTTAGGCTTTTAAGGGAATTCCTGGCAATAGTGGAAAGACTGAATCCTCTCATAGCCCTACATTGCATTTCTAAGAATGTTTCAGCTAATGGCAAGTTTATGAAGTTTCTAATATGCTTGCAATGAATGGCACCAGTGACAAAATAACAAATTTGGTATCAATGTCATTTGGAAGAAATAAAGGTTAATTTAGGGACTTCTGATGACATGAGATCCTACTGATGGAATATCTATGCTTTTTAACTTCACTGTTATGTTTTAAATGTCTTCTGTGATTCAAAATGGAAGGTACAAATGTGGTAAACTAAGCTTCTACCCATTCCTTTGCCACAGAAGACTAGCATAAGTCTAACGCAAATGTTGTTGTGAAAAGCGGAAAGAATGGTTTGCTGCAAATCTGAATGATTGCAAAGAGATCTGTGGGCAAAACCTCGATAGAGTAATGAAAAATTAAATACCATCAAATCAAGTCATCTTTGATGCTGTTTTATGAGACAGCTTTCCACCATGTATTTTTAGCAGCAAGTATCTTTATTCTGGGATAAATGAACTTAGAAAGAGTAACATCTGGGAACATATGACATTAATCTTAACTTTTTGTTGAAAGCTTCAAAACAATGACCTGCTCTCATGAGGCAATTCAATTAGAAAAATGGGGCATTTGTTTGTTTGCTTTTAAGGGGGAAGCTAAAAGAACAAGCTGACGAATTGGTAGCAGATCACAGCTTTTACCAAAAGAAGAGAATAAATGTTTCCAACAGTTTATCAATCAATTAGGCTCTTGCTATAGACAATGACTGTGGTTATGTGGAGAAAAATGCTGGCCTATTTTTTCTCCTTACAGAAACACACCCACAACATCGAGTGCCAGAAACTCAGCCTGGTACCATCCCAATATTTATCCCTTTGTAATGTCAATGGTTTTTTTCCGTGTTGTTTTTTTGGAATGCCTGGAAGATGACAACATCTTATTTTACATTTGAAACAATAAGAGTGTGGGGACAAAAAAAAATTCAGACTCTCTTTAAATGAGATTATTCAATTACTTGGAACAACGTTTCCATCTAAGCCATGACTAGTTCTCACAGTTCTTGGCGCCACAGAACTGTGGTACTGGGAAGGGTTTTTGCTGACATGCTTTGGCGGCAGAACAGCTAATGAGGTGATTTGATGGTCACCAACCATTATATATATGTGTATATATATAGTGTGTGTGCGTGTACATAATTATATATATTTATATATACTGTCTCTGCATGCATAAAATATGTTAGAAAGTGTTAGCTCCATTCACCCCTCATGGAATATTTAAACTATTAAGCTCATGCCTGCAAAATGCTCAGCGTGCTTAAAAGATTGCAAACTGCCTTCACTGGCACCTAGTGAGAGATAAAAGTTAGACATAACCTGTAAAAAGCAACTCTGGATGAAATGCACCAAAGTTGCCGTGATGGCTTATTCACAGTGTCAAAGAGAAAGCTAACTGATCCTATGCTCCTCTATGTCTAAAACGTTCTTCAAAATGTGGCTTTGGTTCCTAAGACATTTCAGCGATTTAAAGAATGTAGCTTTCCAGGTTTTACAGCCCTCAGCCCATGATTCGCTGAAAGTTTCTTTCTCTAAAAGAAATGAACTACTTCACTGCACATCCATTGTGAAAATACTCATGAAAGAAAAACTTTCGATAGCTGTGCTTGATGGCATGCTTTCCGCTTTCCCACTTAAATTGACCTGCAGACTGATATAAATCCAGCTTCACAAAGTTCAGTGTTACAGTTTGGGTGGGTAATATGGATAGCTAATGCTTATCCATATGTCCTGGGTATGCAAACTTTGGCTCAAAATCTCATGAGGGTAGTTCTCCTGCTTCCAGTTGGGTTAGATTTACTAGTCTACTTTTTTCTTCCAGAAACACTCCCTTCGTACTGACTGCCAGAAGCTACATCTGGTACTATCCCAACATTTTGGACACCTTGTTTGAAAATTAGAGAGAGGAAAATAGCCAAATATTTGAGAGTTTGCTAAATGGTTTCTAGAAATGGACATGCATATGATGCAATGTCTGCAGGACCACATAACATGCACATAGCAAAATAGTACTGCACAGTCCACTCACTCCAACAAACTTGACATCCCTATATTTCTTGACCTTATAAAAACAATATAAAATACTTTCATCCCTTTAAGATCATATTTAAAATTTTGTCTGCCAGTTTTGCATGAAGTTCTATAGAAAAGATAAAGGGTGCTTCTCAGATATTTGCTTTTGACATTTCACTGAAAAAAAAGTTCAGAAGGTTTTAGCCCGTTGCAGCAATTTATTGCTCAAAGTTAATGCAACTCTTTAGAAACCATTAAGGTAGGGAAGAGGCATTGCTTGGTAAGGCTGTATAGCCCATCCTCTTAACACTAATAACAGTAATGATATTAATCTGATTTGCAGGGGGTCCCAAAATCCAAGGTGTTTTTTTCTGCTAACTAAGGAGGAAATTTTGGTGAAAAGAGCGCTGTCTTCAGTGCTTTACATGCATTCAATAGGGATAGTGTTGCAGTAGGTACCTTACCTTGAGAGGCAGGTGAAGGGCAGGAGGAACTGAGTTCAGGCTCCTCAGTCCTGCTGGAGTCTGGCCTGTCATGGGGTAAAGTGGTCTTCCTTTGTGGCTGGATCTGGACCTGCTGCAAAGTGCTGGCTCCATGCTCCCATCAGACTAAAGAGTAAGAAAAATAGGGGTGTGACATGAGAGCAGTAAATAGTCAGTGTCTCATCTCAAATCCTGCAAAGTATAAGTACTATTTTGATGCCAGATAGATTGCTTTCTGAACTGGGTTGTGCAAGAGAAAAAATACGTATCTGAAGCACCCATATTCCTCTTGTTGGCTCTGTGCCTAGGGAGTGCTAGTCTTTCCTTCACAGGGCTGGCTGCTTCACAGGCCGATGAGATGTGACATGAACTCTTCTATTTTGGGTTCTCTGATTTGTTATTAATGAAGAATATTTTAAGGATATTTGTATTAGAAGAGTAGTATTACATCCTACTAATATTAGAACCCCTAGTTATTCAAGTCTCCAAAAAAATAAGCAAACAAAACCCAGTTTTGTTTCCCAGATGGGTCCTTGAGATCAGCATTTTGACAGTAGTGCTGTACCCTAGGCTGTACTAAAGTTAGAAAGTGCCCACATACAGTCTATAAGCCAGAGGCTCTTGTGGCTAGAGATGCTTGAGTATCAAGGGCAATGATGATAACCTAACACCAGAATCCCTCTCTCTTGTTATTGGGATTGCTCATGGCAAAAGTTGATCACCAGCGTGTTTGGTGGGGGAAAACTCTTGAAGTTTTCCATTTCTTTTGTGATACTGCACTCAAAAAAAAAAAAAATGGATTTTGTTACATTCAACATCTGGTCCAAAAATGTGCATTTCCACTAAGGAAAACACAAACCAGAACAGTCAAGCCAAAACAAACACACACAAAATGTTACTATTGTTTTTGCATATTTCATCCAGATAGGATTTTTAATAAGTACAGAAACTGTATCTGATGTTATGCAGTTGGGTGCATATGAAACTTGAAAAATGAATTTCTTTTTGTGCATATCTTTTTGTTTTAATCAGTCTTTGCAAGGTTTTTCTACTTAACTGTCAGTGGACAACCCTCAGATTGCGTTTTCAGTGTATGATTTATATAGATATAAAAATACGTGAAATAAAAAGGCTTGAACACTGTATTTCACAATTCATTTAACAAAGTAGCAGCAATAGTTAGAAAATTTTAGTTGGCAAGATCATACTGGAGTGGGAGTAGGCCTGTATGTGGAAAATGGACCTAAAGAATGTTCCTACCATTAGTCTGAGGCGGTGCAGCACAGTGATGGGAATTTGCTTTGGGAAGTAGGTCTTGCTGTAAACTATTCAAGATTAGATACGAGGTACTGACATATGACAAATGAAATCGGTGAAAGAGTGGGTCATATGAGCTAATAATTTTCAGTCTTTAATCAGACACCTCACTTGGCATCATGCATTAGATTTGAGTAAATAAGGCTCAGGCTCAAGGCTCAGGGTCAAAGCTTTGAAGGGAATTTTGCTGAGGACAGTTAGGAAGGAAATGCTAGTTAGTCTTCATTTACAGCATTAAGTGCACAGGGTCAAATTCTACCATGTTGGCTAGGCTCCGCGGCCTCTCACTTGCAAGTGGGAAACTCCTTGAAATATTCAAGGAATAAGGTGCTGTTTACCATGTAAATGGTAAGCTACCAACCAGCAACATAGCCTGAGTAGTGTGCAATCAGGGACCTCTATATGACATTTCAAGGGCTTCAGAGAGATACCTCCTAGAAAGTTGGAAGGCACCGAAGAAGAATGTTCAGCAGCATCTGTGGAGAAATAGAAAACATCTTAATTTGAATCTGCTCAGTTTGGGCCTTCTGTTCCCTGACCTCCAAGTTTTTGGGCACAATTTTATACCCACAGCTGACTGTGGGCACAAAAATTATAGCATTTAGGAATTTAACTACCTGATGATTGGGCCTGCACTCCGTGTTGTAACCCCAAACATTCCAAAATCATGAGAGAAGACTCTAAGAAAATAAAAAAAACTGTGACATTGGCTTCAGTATCATGAATTAATACCTTTTGAATTCTTTTTTTTTCTTTTCTTTTTTGAGCCTGTAGGGCTTGTATTTTAAGTTTTTCCACAATCATAAACATAAGGAACATTTCAAAGCATACAGCAAAGAAATCAGATTTCTGTATCTATACAGTAAAATCAAACATGAAACCAGACTTTCAGAAAATAAACGAAAAAATAAATTGAGACAGCATTAAGTTGCTGAAGATTGTACTATAGTGTGTATAAGACTATGCATAATGCTAGCGTGTCAACCAAATACATGTCTGCCTGTGCAAGTCTGAGTATCTGCACATGCAAACCTAAACATACATATATAAAGATACCAGCTAGGACACTCCAAGGGGTAATACCTTTCAGGTTGTCCCTTTCCGGAACAACAGATCTTTCTCTAGTGGAAAGACAGCTCATCAAGAAGAGATCCTGAGGCTTCTTGGAACAATGGTCCAGGGTGTTGAGACTGCCCAAGAATTAGAGTCTTGCCAACTCTTGGAGCAAGTTGCTGGCTTGGCCCTTTCCATCTAAAAAGATAGTCATTACAAACACATCCAGGACCTGACAAACCACACAGTAAGCACATAAATCTGCTCTTCACTATGTTTTTTTTTCTAGGGGAAAGATGAACTTAGGTGTGACAAGGTTGCTCTCATTGCTAATGCTTTCCAGGTGATCTTTAGATCCTGTGGTGCTCTTGGGAAGGCGTACAGAAGGTTGCTTCCATTCACTTTTTGCTGCAACTTTTGCTGCAACTGCATGTGGGCTAGTGGTTGAAAGTGAGCTGTAGAAACAGTCTCGTTTAGGAAACCACATTTTAATGTTACCAAGCAATTCTTGTAATCATTTGTTTTTTCTATGCATTCATGCACACCTAAATACCAATAGATATTTTCACACAGATTTGTAGAACAGGTTTGGAACCTTGTTTGAGGGTCTTTGAAAAATCACATCCTCCTGGACAGACATGAAGCGAAGACACAGGAGCCTTGAAAGACTCCAGAATATTTCATATAGCCTCACACTACTAAAGTCTGATGAAATGCTGCCGGCTCTGCCCTCATGCTTTTTCATTAGAAACTCAGTAAGGTGACCCGCTGCTTTAGAGAGCAGTTGCAGCACTAAGAGCTCCTTCACACAGCCAGTAAATCTTCCTGTGAATTGCTTTCTTTCTGCCTCTGAACACCAAAAACACTCAGGGACAGCCCACAGTCCCGAAAATCTTAGGTATTTTTGAACTGGATGCTCAGCTGTCTTATACTTGCTACTGTATGTTGGCAAGAGACAGCCAAAGCGAAATATTCTCTTTAATATTGAAACCCCAGAAATTTGGGAAAAAAAAACAAAACATACAATTTAAGTGAAACTCGAACAACTCAGGAGGGTGCCCTCTATTTGCAGGGATAACCGAAGCTGCACAGCTTTTATTTTAAGGCCAGTTTCTTAGGCAGTAAGCATTTTTTACTTCCCTTCTGCTTCATTATGCCATTGTACTCAGATTTCTGCCCTTTTATCCCTTGCCCATTTCAGTCATGTTCTGGGATTTGCAACAAAACCACTACAGGAGATGGTCTGCAGCATCAGTAACGCTTCAAGAAAAGCTCAGTGGCTCATATTTCTTTGCTAGCATCCCATTGCAAAGCAGAAAGATCAGTCATCTGCTTTGTTTTTCTGCCTTTCACAAGCTAATGATGATTCTGGGTGCAATGGTGGGGGGTCAGACTTAAGTGGTAGCACAGGGGCAGAAAAACACAGATTAGCTTCTGTGGGACAACTCCCCCTCCAACTCACACTAGAAGATTTTATTTCCTCTGATGTTGCATCACTGGGATGCTGGTGCAAAAAAAATATTTTTATGGATATGCATTTGCTTGGTTTGCTGCAAAAAGCCTTGCTCAGGCTTAAACAGTTAATAGATGTATAACTATTGCTACTGCTGGTACAGCTGAAAGTTTTCATTTTACAGTGATTGTGAAGCAACATAGATGAAAGTTAATACTGGTCAAATCTTTTAACCATTAAAAAAATGAACATTATTTAAAGGAATTAAGCTTAAATACTATGAATCTTATTTTTTACTTCTTTTCTTTCAATTTTCAAAATAAAGATGGTTTGAAAACATTTTTACATCACTGGAGTCCCATGAATTACTGTGTTTCTAAAACCATATCTTCTGAAATTTAAGTAACTTTTCCCCATTATTTCTAAACAGAATTTTCTTATGCAATGGTAGAACCTCATTGTATTTCTGATAAAGTATCATGTAAAACAAAAATTGTTATGACCATTTTGCTGGGAAGATAGAATATTTCTAAGCATGCATTTGAAAAATTTCAACCAAGGTTAATATGAACTAGGGTTAATATGAACTAACCAATTGAGATTTAGTCTTGCAATATAATTTTCATTCAGTAACCATTCTCAAATATCTGTACATGTAGGTTCTCGAGGAGAGAATGAAATTGGAGTGCAAGTGTCATGGAGTTTCAGGTTCCTGCACTACTAAGACTTGCTGGACCACACTACCCAAATTCAGAGAGATTGGATATATTTTGAAAGAGAAATACAATGCTGCCGTGCAAGTGGAGGTGGTGCGAGCCAGTAGACTGAGACAGCCAACCTTCCTGAAGATCAAGCAGATTAAAAGCTATCAGAAACCCATGGAAACAGATTTGGTGTATATTGAAAAGTCACCCAACTACTGTGAGGAAGATGCTTCCACGGGCAGCGTTGGCACCCAGGGACGGCTCTGCAACCGAACATCTCCCAACGCGGACGGGTGTGACATGATGTGCTGTGGAAGAGGCTACAACACACACCAGTACACCAAAGTGTGGCAATGCAATTGCAAATTCCACTGGTGCTGCTTTGTGAAGTGCAACACGTGTAGCGAGCGGACAGAGGTGTTCACCTGCAAATAACGGCATCGTGTTCAAATGCACAGAACGGATCACCATGAGTGAAGAAAGTGGAGTACAACAAACGACTACAGCATCATTTTGCACATCTAGTCTTCTTTGGGAAAAAAAAAATAAATCAATGCCTCCCCACTACTTACACTTCTAAGGATGGTGCATTTTGGCTGGCTAGCTGTTGTAAACTGCTTTGGAAATAAGGGCAACAGGATTAAGGCGATTTTGGCAACCACACAAACCTTTCTCTCTCATTTGTTTTTTTTTTTTTTTCACTACAACCTGGGTGTTGTAGAGTTGTCCTAGTAAGCATGTAAGTTATACATATCAGAGAACCTGACTGCACTGCAGCTCCCATGAAATTTGAAAGAAAAAGAGACAATCTCATATATTACAACAACAACAACAACAAAGCAACCCCTGTGCAAATAAAGACTTTTTTTAAGGAAATGAAATCTTCACTGACCTCAACAGAGTGGTCTTACTGCAAAAACCTACATTTCTAAGAAAACAGGTAGAGAGAAAACTACAACCAATAGGGAGACAAAGTCTGTGGTGGAAATACTCCACTACTAGTTTGAAAAAAAATAAGGTTCACAAAATTATATCAGCTGCCAGTGACACTGGAACTCTTTGAATGAACATTAAGAGTAATTATTTATGTTTTTAATAGTATCAAAAAATTCTAAGCACTAACGGGTAGCTATGTCTTAATTCTGTACTAAATGTAAACTTATTGGAACTCTGACTTTATAATTTTTGTATGTGGTTCTCTCTAAGTTCTTCAATGCTACTGATCTGTTGTCACTCCACTATTAGAGAGTTTAATTACTGTAGGCCTTAAGCAAATATCAGAACTGAGCAAAAAAAAAAAAAGATCATGCAAAACTGTGGTTACAAATGCTTGATAAAGATTTTTCCCACTTGCCTCCTGAATAAGAATGACTCCTGTAGATTCAGGCTCAAGACATTGAACGCATACCCTCAGCTCACTGTGGGGTGTTTAAGAACACAAAGACATCATTCATTAAATATCAAAGGTTTTGCTTTGCAGTCAAATGCACTGGTAGGGTCTTCTGAGCATTATGTGTCCCCTTTGGACAGTTAAAGCTTATTAATTATTACCAATAGTTTTAATAACTTATCGTCAGTCTGGACTGGGAAGGTGATAAAAATGCAGTAGCTGGATTCCAGGTTGTTGCAACCTGTGAGCTGCAATAGCTTCGTGACCATAAGAAAGCTAAAATTTGGGTTGGTTTATCTCATTGTTATTGTATGGTTGGCAATAACATACCCCCAATAAATACATGAATATTAAGAAAAAGACAGCATTCAATTCTAT
>NW_010580604.1:574245-600455 GCF_000705375.1 Tinamus guttatus
CTGTAAAATCTAGTGCTTTTAACCCCAAGAACCAGATATACCCACTTACAATACAACACATTTAATCATGTGCTTGCTTGTAGGAAGGATCTCTAACTGGCTTTCAGAAAACTTTAATTAAAAGTTTCCTAATGTCTGCCTATCTGCAGATCTAGATTTGTTTCATTTTATTACTTTTAAGAAGAGGTTGCACAGCCATGAGGTCTCCCTATGTGATATGGAAGCACTTGCCACACCAGAGGGGCGCAGAACTGGTAGATCTACAGCTCCATCAGTTCCCATGCTGAGCATGTGAATAACCTAGGATAATCTCCCTAATTTCTGGGCCGATATGACCAAAAGTAATGAAAGATGTAGGGACCTCAGTTAAAACACTGACGAGGACCTGCCTGTCTGACAGCAAGCACTCATCCTCTGAAAATCAGACTCTTGTAATGAGTCTCCCATGGAGCAACCCCAAATTGAAGCACTCTTTTTTTTTGCTGTTGGTTTCTAAATACCAGCTACAAGTTCAGACTGCCTTGGTGTGAATGAGTGCAACTCCAGAAATACCAACAGTGCCTCTCCATAACGCTAGAGTCACTTCATATAATTTCAAGTTCCTTGGATTCTTGGGTATTGTTGTTGAATAATAGTGATATACTGTACTTTCACTTCATTCTTGACAGGAAGCAAATACTGCTCCGAAGCAGAGTAATGCACAGTCTATGGTACTAGATACTGTAAATATATTAGAATAGTATTTGTTAAGTACAATTGAGGAATCCAATTAAGTTATATTATTGTATATCATTTAAATGTCTATAGAGTATTTTAAATTATTGTGAACTACACCGCGTTTAAAAAAGGAAAAAAAAAAGATTATATATTATAACACCAATCACTCTGAAAAGTGGACCAAAGTGACACTTTCTTTTAAGAAAAGAACAAAGCACACCCACACACCCCTATTTCAAATAGCTGTTTCAGCTGTTCTTCATTGTAACAGACCTACAATTGGATGAGCTGTCTAGAATATGATATTTCAGAGCACCATATAAAATTTTTGCCCTTGTAGGGGTGTGGCATTCAGAGAGGTAATATATGGCACAAAGCAGGGGTTGACCACAGAAATGCATGGACTTTGAACTATGTTCCAGGAAACGGCAGTTTGGGTCAGAAAACTCCATTACCACTATTGTATGGAAACATAAAAAACAAAATAAAACAAAAACACAAGACCACCTTTAGCAAAGGTGTCTATGAACAGAAATAACTTACAAACAGCCTTATTTAAAAAAAAAAAAAAAAAAGTTTGTTTGGTGTCAAAGAATTGTGACAATAAAGGTTTGAATGCTACCAGCAACACAACATGGTTTAACCATACCTAGCCATGAGAAAGCTCAAAATACTGTATGTTATTAAAGAATATAAGAGAAAAGATCAATTTGTTTACTATGTTAATGTTTTATGGCAAACAGAAAACAAAGGATGAAATGTGTTTCTATTAAAACTTAATTTTTTCCCCTTACATCCCCCTTTCTTTCATTTTGTTATTTATCTAGAAAAAAAAGGGAAAAAAGGCAACAATGCCTTATGCAAAGGCCATTTGTGTACAAGCTTTTTTAGATGAGAAATGATACACAGTCTCAAAGTTTACTGCAGCCCTTATGCTTGTGAGAAGGAGTAATGGAAATTCCTGTGTTAGATATGAAAATTGAAAGCTATCAATGTATACCACAGGCACAGCGAAACTCGTGCTAGCAACAAGCTACTGTGTGATACTACCATAGACTTCTGTTGGATTAAATGAGAACAGAAATGAGAAATTTCCATCTTTTTTTGATAGAAATTTGGCATCAGGCTCCAAAATGGTTCTCTACCATGTACATTGTAGACTGGTGAACAGAAAAGGAAGAAGAATAGAGGACAGGCTTGAAGCCACTGACTGAACAGAGTTACTTATATACACATATATGCACAAGGTTACTTACATATGTTTCACTTTATTCAAACAAGTTACAGACACATCTAAAAACTTGGCTAGATTAGGACCTAAAAGCTCTTACACCATTTACTTTGATTAGAATAGTAGCCATCTCCCTCAATACTGAGAACAGTATCTTCCTTTATGAAGTCTAAAGGAAATGCTCAGCCTTTGTTATATTTGCTCCTCAGGGCAGATATCCAGCTATAGATAAAGGTATAGCCAAATTCCATGTGAACTAAATCCAGAATAACTTCATTAAAATGAACTGAGTTGCCCTGGGTTTATACCAGTATAAGTATGCACAGAATGTTACCCACAGATGCCAAAGAAAACACTGCACCTTCTTTCTAATTACCTCATGGGAAACTTGTTAATAGAGCTGAAGGAAGTTTTTATAGCAAATGGCAATATTACAGTCATTTCTACAATGACATCTGGAAAGTTGATGAAACTCATCAAAAGGCTTGCAAATCTTTTAACAAATCTAACGTATGCTATGAGTAGGTTGCTAACGTTTCAAACACGCATTCCCATGGATTTCTTTCTTTATTTAAGCATAAAAATCAAAAGCAATATTGAACGTAACAAATCAAGACCTGTCCTTGTGCCAGTTTTCCCTATGAATAACCTGACATGCCTTTCAGTATTGAAGGAAAGGGTGTCTTGCATTCAAAACCATGGGGTTCACCAGACAACACTTTCTGTAAAACCAGGGATAATTATGCATAATTTGTGGCAGTTGTCATAACTAGATTGCATGACTGCTCATTTCCTTGCCAGGCTGCGAAAGGTATTGTTGCAGTGACAGCTCACACAGCGAATGCAGTGCAGTAGAGAGGACAGTAAAGATCCCCTGTCTTAGCTCAGAGTGACAGCACCAACAATACAGGCTATATGCAAGCAAAACTTTTTCTAAGAGAAAATACAATACTGATTTTTGTAAGAATCCTCCTAAAGATAGAGCAGAGCACACTGCACGCTGAATATCACATACAGACTTTCTTTCTCTGAAATTTGAAGACTCCGTCTGCATCTTTGCAGATTCAGGATGATCTATGGGAAAACAAGTACACACAAAAGTTGGCAAATGTTTCCTTTTCAATGTTTTAACTGCTGTCAGGAAATTACAGGCGTTACTTTCTGACAGATAAGATACAGTAGCAGATTTAAAATTTGCATGCTACTTTTTAAATAAAGATTTGTTTTTTCTATGCAAAATCCTCCAGTACAGAGGATGTTTTGTATTTGTTTTTTTTTTTTTGTATTCGTTTTATAGGTGATTTCCACCAAATGCCACCACAGCAATATATAGCATATATTTGCATCTAAAGCCAGCTGTGTGATTAGCCTCTGCCTTCATTTGCCCAGCAATTTAGGGAAAAACAGAATTTTAGATCCACATTCTATAGTTGCATCTATACTGCTAAAAGGAATTCCCAAGGACATTACAAGATTTTGACCTTATTGTTTAATTCTAGTGGCTGAGAATGAAAAGAAGCATTCCCTAAATCTTTGGTAAGGGGAAACCCAAAGGCATTTTGAAGACTATTCACACCACTCAGCTTAAAAGGCTGGTTCAGTGAGCTGACAGTCTCCCTGGACTCCCTCCATAATAGCGAGAGCAAAGTTCCTCCCTGGGAGGAGTTAGTCCAGCTTTCTCTTCTGATGGAACCTCTGCTTTGCCTTCTTAACCCAAGAAAAACCCTAGGAAGACAAGCCAACTCATTTATCGGTTTAAATTAAGCACCAAAAATTATGTTGTGTGAACGAACTCCTATTTCCCAATTATTGTTTGCCTCATCTGCTTTTGGGTATTAATTATATTTCCCTTACCTTTTATTTTTATTTATTTATTTTTTTTGCAAGAGCTTTATTATCCTGCAAGTTCTAGAGCAGACACTGTGATATGTCAGTAATGTTGGCTTTCCCTTCCCTTTTTTTGCTATTATGCTGCTGTTGTATCTCCCACCTGAGCTCTCACTTCATATATGCAGGAACTGTTTCCTCAGAGAAACAATTTCAGAGAGAATTGTAAAAGCCAGATCAATGCCCAATAATTCAAGGAAGCCATTTATTGATGAGGTATTATGGTATTTATTCTGAAGAATCCTAGCAGGCATACATTGTAATGCTTTCCTGCTTATTTTATCAAAGCATATCTATGCTGCTTTCTTCGTTCTTAAGCACATCAGGCCATGCTGAAAGGCTCCTACAGCAACTGCCTGCACTGATTGCAGCCTGCCATTAAAGCCAAGTTCAGTCTATAGCTAAATCTTGTTAAAATAACAGTGAAACTTAATGGCCACATCTTGTTAGCAATGCTGCTCCACATCTGGAGTATTGTGTCCAGTTCTCGGCTCCACAGTATAAGAGGGATGTGGAGCTGCTGGAAAGAGTCCAGCGCAGGGCTACAAGGATGATCAGAGGCCTGGAACATCTGCCCTACGAGGAGAGGCTGAGGGAGCTGGGCCTGTTCAGCCTGGAGAAGAGAAGGCTGAGAGGGGATCTAATCAGTGTCTATAAATACCTCAAGGGAGGGAGTGAGGAGGATGGTGCTGGCCTCTTTTCAGTGGTGGCCACTGACAGAACTAGAGGTAACAGCCACAAACCAAAGCACCAAAAGTTCCACAGGAACTTAAGGAAAAAATTTTTAACAGTGAGGGTGACAGAGTGCTGGAACAGACTGCCCAGAGAGGTTGTGGAGTCTCCTTCTCTGGAGATCTTCAAAACCCACTTGGATGCAGTCCTGTGCCATGTGCTCCAGGTGACCCTGCGTGTGCAGGGGGGTTGGACTAGATGATCTCTAGAGGTCCCTTCCAACCTTAAGCCTTCTATGAGTCATCCTACGATTCTGTGCTAGCCATCATGGACAATACAGTTACATGTCTTACCACCTTTTTGTTTTAAGTATTTAGCATTATACCTTTTAAAGACAAAGATATACCAGTACTTAAGAAGATTAGTTATCTAGGGATAAGAAAAAGGGCACTTCTCAAATTGAATTGTTTATTCCAAGTAAGAAAATTAATATACACACATATAATACATTTATTTCCATACATAGAGATATACATATATTTGTGAGTGTGTGTGAATGTGCATGTGCCCATGGGCATATTTGGAAATTATACATCACAGATACTCAGAGCAGTTTTTGCAAGATGTTTCTTTGGTTTTTCTCTTTTCTAAGGGACTGCACTTTTTGGTCTCTGACTCAAATACAAATTGCATACATTCCTTTGTAGATATATCATCGGCATCATTATAACACCTGGTAACACTACTTTCTTTTATTTGTAGGTCTTTTTGTTTGTAGGTGTCAAAGACAAGTAAATAACTCTCATTTTGCAGTTGGAGAAAATGAAGTTTGTGTGAACTTTCTTCCCTACTCAGCTCCTCAGGGAGAGGAGGACACACGATTTAGTTCCGCATCACTTGCCTAAGGCCCCAGAAAAAATCAACAACTAGGACTGCAAGTTGGAGGTCCTGGTTTTCAGTGTGGGGCTCCGATTACCTGCCCTACCTGCTGTGCTTATTGGAATGCAGGAAAGCGTCAGTTGTGATGTATAGATATTGGCAAGCACATCACAACCCGTCTCCCCTTATCTTTCTTTTTCAAAGATAAGCTACTTAATGTTCCCCTCGGCTGGTATCCACAAATGTTGTGTCATGATATACACTTACTTTGCACCCATGTTAACCTTTTGAGCAGTTGCAGGCACTTCCAGTCAGAAAATCATCACCACTATGTACATTTACAGTAATGAGTCAGATAAATGCTTTCTCTTTTTGAAAAACTAGAAGCAATGCAGCAGGACAGGTTTGTCCACCCACTGCATTTTGTTCCAGCAATTCTGGCATCTGGTATCACATAGTCTTAGGAAGCCAAGATGCAAAGCTCAAACAGTAGGTTAATGTAAATATATAATGGTGTGGGAAAAAAGTTTGTTGACATTAGGCGATATAGAATATCTGTTGTTCAGGACAAGGAATGAGGGAGTTGTTGGGTTTTGCTCAGCAATGCTCAATTGCCTTTTTTTTATTGAACAGGTTGTTTTCTACTCTGCGTGCTCTCTTGTGTGCACAAATGAATCTGGGAAACATTTCACTAAGTCAATGTGTTCATAATCTTTTCATTTCATGGAAAAAAAAAACAAAAAACCAACAACTTCGTTAATAGGAACATTAGCAAGAAATACCTGGGGATGGCTCGCAACAGCATGGTAACAAAATATGCGCTTTGGAAGTTTCAGCTGACTACCTAATCCAAGGCACTCCTGAAGGAAGGAGCAAGAATGAGGAAGTTAAGTTTGCGGTCGCCAGCTTCTCTGCCTGTGATATCCAGTACATAATTACTACAAGGCTACGGTCCAGCCAACTTTTGACAAATGAACTACCAGGAGCTCTCTCCGCATGTTTTCTATTCAAGTGTGTTTAGTCATAAATACTTGGTTCTAATGGCCTCTTCTTAGTCAAAGAGAGCCACTCCTAAGCATTAATAATACATTTTTTTCTTACTATAAGCCTCCGAACAAGATTCTTTTATTCTGGTTGAAGGTCTCTTTACAGAAGTTGAGTATTCTAGATTTTATCCACCCACACAATAATTCTGACTAATTATACCCCTAGCACTCTTCACCTCCAAACCCTTTGCAACATTATATATACTCTGTGCTGAAACATTTCCATGAAGCAGAAATGATCTCTCTTGATACCAGTGAAGTTATCGCCTCCATTTTAGAAATGGAGAAGTAAAAGCAAGAGGACTCAAGCCACAGCTTGGAACGTACAAGTTCCTGATTCCCAACACTTTTGCTCATACTCTGCTTCCCTGATCTTGAGGTTCGTAACATGTCAATTTCTGACTTTATGTAATGATCCCTCATGAATTTATATCTAGAGATATCACCATTTTAGAGGTATCTCTAAATACCAACTTTGTAAAATGAAGGCAGTATTCATTCAACATATTTTTGCAAGCAGAGGACAGGAGGTCATAACCACTTCTGGGGAAGCTCTACTTAAGCATAAATGAAGATTTCATAAGTCAGCCCTCTGTTAGTGTTTAGTTAACTTTTATGGTCTTTGACTTTGTATGAGCATCTCAATATGTGTATATTACATACTAAAAAAATCAAATGTATCAGCATTGATGATTTTTGTTCTTAAGTATTCCTCTTTTCTTTTTCTTCCCATCCCTAATTTTTCCCTCCTGCCACAATGAGAACAAATTAAAATCAAATTTTTGAAAAAAACACCCAAATGGGTGCTTTTCCAGGGACTTCAGTTTGTCTTCCTTTAAAAATAGTGCCCTTTGCATTCAAGAGATGCCTCTTTTCCCTAGATAGGTACACTTGAGCTTCTTTCTCCACTTCAGCTTTTTAGTTCCACTCCCTCCCAGTCTGATGTCTGTTAAAATGTCTCTGCTCAAGCTGAGACAGATCCAAAAAGTACTTGTAAAGGGTGTTGGCCACAGTCCTGAAAGCTTTTTTGCTGGCACTTAAGAGCCATGAAGTGTTTGCCTGCCTTCCAT
Organism: Tinamus guttatus; assembly: GCF_000705375.1. The sequence goes on from NW_010580604.1 coordinate 581,748, forward strand.
CATCTCCAATTGACAGAGGAGGGAACTGAACTTACCTTTCAACTGTGGGTGCCTGCAAGGTAAGCCCAAACATTTTAATGATTAATAAATCAAATCAGGCCTTGCTCAAACTCTTGGCCGGAAGCTTACCAAAAGTGATGACAGTTTTCATCAAACTCCACTCAGATTCTACATTCAGGAGGGATGCCTTTGGAAAGGGATTGTCCTGGTAAAGCTCTATCCTGAGGTCAGATGCAATAGATGACATTTCAAGGAAATTAATTTAATCCAGGGAAGCTGGGAAGCATAGCATGTATAACAGTCTGTGAACTATCATAGCTTTTCAGTATCTTCCAGTTGTCTGTGAGGTATAAAAATGGCTATATTAATAGACTATAGTTACTTTAGTCATTTTTGTAGTTATTTGAGGTTATATCAATTGCTACAGTTATTTTCAGCCATGATGATAGCCTAACTAAAAATCCTTTTCTTCTCCACACCTTCAGATATTGACTAATTCTGCATCCTCCGTGAGAAAAGAGGGTAGAAATCTTATTTGCCTATATAAATATGTGCCTATATGCAGAACACTAGCCTTCTTCGGGGAGCTACAGGCAAACTTCTGTAAAAACACAGCCCTGGTAGCAATGTGGTCATTGCTGCTTGCTGCAGCATCAGTTCACTAGGACACTTGCTAGCCTGTAATGCTTAAGAGCTCCTGAAGTCCATGCCAACAGTTGCCCTGCTGCATCTCATAATATTAGCTAATATTAATTTTAAAAGCATTTATTATTCTTTCTTTTCTTTGTGGGCACCCAGCAGTTGGGCAAAAGTTTATTTCCTTTCAAGACCTAGGGACAAATCAATGCCAAAGAGCCAGGCTGCGAAGAGCACGTCTTCCACATTGATTGCAAGTGTGGATAAGGGAAACAAACAAGCAAAAGACTAAAGTTAATAAAACAAACATTTTATTTCTGCCTTTCTGGCAATGGCATGCATAAGGAAACCAAAAGCACAAGAAGGGGAACCTATGCACTTGTGTAAAGTGGAAGGGATTTTTCCCGTAGGAAGGCTGCCGTGAGGAATAAGCCCTGACTTCCAGCACCCCTAGCTCTGCAGTTTGCAGCTCATGCCGAAGACATCGTGTTTGCATACTCAGGGTACGAAGAAAGGAGAATTTTTTTTTCCAAACTATTTTAATGTAAATACAGGGGCGTCTCCAGCTAACCAGCATGGCAGTTTGACTGGGATGGCTGCCAAGGAACAAATTTAATGCAATGTATTTCATTTACTCCTAACAATGGGTAAATGGCACTCTTTTTTTTTTTGCTGCTTAAATGGCATACCCACTGCTGTCTACGTGTCTGCCCACAGGTGTTATGCACTATGAACACTTACATTTGTTAACATAAATTTGTTCGCTCGTGTTTGCTCCCCTCTTCCAGTGTGGCGGGTAAGCCAATCAAACTTACAAAACTAAACGAGTACAAACACTTCTTGCAAAGTGTGTGTGCAGCAATTAAAGCACGCAGGAGTATGGTACAGAGCTTTAATCGGGCTGGCTGCTGGCCAAAGCAGTGAACTGTGCTTCCCTCCATCAGCGTAGCGAAGGAGGAGGAATTGCCCTCATGCCTCTAGGAGAGATGTATTTCTACAGTCAAACTATATCCTTGCTCACACATTTCATAGTAAAGGTAGCAATGATAAAGAGTAGCAAAAACAACTAAACAACCAACCAAAAAAAAAAAAAAAAACCAACCCCTATGCTTTCTGCAAACTGTTCTTTCAAGAATCTTTTTTTTAGCATATATCATCATGAAAGGATGTAAACTCAGCTCGTGCGATTTTCCCTTTGGCTGCAATGTGAAAACAGACAAACAAACTGACCATCACATAGCTCGCTGCAGTGCTGTGTTTGGTGCTAAATTTGCAGGTTTCCACTTGCTTTACTATTGCTGTGGAATAACTAGAAGTGCACCCCAGACCTAACATTTGTGTGCCATAATGCACACAAATTGACACACTGAATTGTTTATAAACAGCAGACATTATTTGTATCACTCACACACACCTCACCATGGAAACAAAGTAATCCTCTATTAGGAGGGATTTTATCTATTAACTATTAGGGTGTCATTTCTCTGAATGGTAAAGTGTGAACAGTGATTTATCTTCACTCATGTTGTTTCACAATACTGTTTGTTGTCAGAGATCTCCTCTTTCAAGGGCCTTTTTGGAACTGATATTACTTTTGATGGCTGAAGAAAATTGTCTCCGTCTTATATTGATCTAACGTTTTGGAGCAGAAAACTGCATCTGGCAATACTGATCTACTGCACAGGAGTGCTGTGACCTACTCAGCAATGGTGAGTCAAACACAAAAATGCAGGAATTACTGATCCTAAAGACCACCACACTTGGCTACTGCTTCCAACCTTGCTGCTGCTGATTGTCAGTGGTTGCTAACCATCTGTTTCGTGGGTCACAGCATAAATCAAGTAGTATTGATTTAGGATTCTAAACATGTAAAAAAATTAGCATGAAGAGACACATGGCTTTCTAATCCTTCTAGTACAGTCAAGGGTTGAATGGCTGAAAGAAATAATTCCCTCCTCAGAGAAGATCACTTATATGCAGTACAAATTCTTAAGAGGCGAGAGAGCTTAAACAAATGAATATAGAGAAAGAATTTTTAAAGGATATATATGCCTGCAGTTATAGATAGCATCCCCTGGGATTTTCTTTTTAATGTAACTGAGAATGTAAGGCATTAAGACCTTTACTTTCCACCTGGCACTGAGAAAAGAGGCTAAGATCCAAAGTAACACATTCCTCACCACAAGAGTGTTAATGACAAGATTATGACACCTTGGCAATAACAGCTTCCTACTTGGTTATCCCTGCTTAATAGGAGCATCCCTAAAAGAGTTAACAGAAAGGGGATGCTAAATGATCACAGCATCACACCAGACTGTAATAACCATGGCTGGAATTAATCATATATGTTTTAATGCAAGAAACTATAACAAAATTCTCAACTGAAATTAACAGTCTTCTCAGTCAAGATGTTCAAGAATGGGCTGATTTTACCCTTGAAATTTTAACAAAATGTTCACACTGAGAGTAATTTAGCAATATTACTGCAGCCAAAATTCCCAAAGATGCTTTGTCTGTATCAGAATTGCAAACTTACTCAAAAAAAAAAAGAGGAAAAAAAAAAGTACACAAACAATCATTATTACATGAATTTAGCTTATCTCCCAGCTAGATTTCATATGAATTGACCTGCACTTTGTCTCATTAAAAAGTGCTTTTGAATTCAGCATGGTGGATTCCTTTGTGCAATCAGCGCTAATAACACTGAAAGCAGAATGGCTTCTATATTTCTGACAGAGGCTCTTTTTGAGAAGGGGGGAAAAAAGAGTCTTCTCTCTCCTTGCAGATGTAAATGCTGCAAAGTACTTTGGGAGCCTTTAGGATAGAAACTGCTCTAGTAAACACAGGGTATAATTATCATCATCTGTCATCTCTGCGAATCCATACATTTTATATTCCACTTAAAACAGAAAAAAAAAAATCCTCAATGGGATGTCTTCCAGTGAACCAATTTAGCTAATGAGAGTGAATATCAATGACTGCTGGCTAATCAGAATGGTATTAGCATAAATTTTACTTAATGAGGATGTATTTGGCTGGTGCCAGGAGCAAAATGGTATTGAGTTAGAGTGTAAAATGCAAAAGATGGGTAAATTTCAACTGAAAAAAAAAAAAGCAGGGCAAATACACAGAAATGTATTAGAGTGGTCATTTTTAAACAACCCATGCTTTAACTTCACTTGAGCCTTTTCAAACTTTATTATTGTTATGGACTCTTATCAACCCTTTAACTGTGATGAACAAAACACCGTAGGGAACAGCTTGACAAGAGATTCAATTGAGCTTTTTTAACCTCGTATTGATAGGTAGATCGCCAAGGGGACTTATTTTCCTTTCAGTTTAGGGCATGCAATACATGTGCTCTGCTGCACAACAAAAGTATATTTTTTTCCTTTGTGTATTGTGTAAGATTCTTTTCTGAAAAAAGCCCAAATACTACTCTCAGCTTCAAAACGAGCAATGTTACATTGCCCTCTGTCTGTCTGTTAGCAGTCCTGGGTGGAAAATTCCCTTCTGCTGCTCTTGTCTTGAAGGAGTTAACTTCTAACAGCATCCAACCGCTGTTATGCAGAGTGCATTTCTTCTTCTTTATAGACGATCCATATTAGACAGTCTGAGAAGCCTGCATGAACATTATGAAAGATTTTTGTCTACAGTAACGTAAAGGGGTTAGAGTTCAATGCTCTCACAAAATATTTAATCTTGTGAAATGTTATTTGTAGTGTCATTCTAGTATATACCTGCTTTGAAATTTCTAACCTTAGATTCTTCTATGTAAAGGAATATAGGGCACAAGTGTTCTTACCTTTGATATACTATAGGATCTAGCAATATTTAACTGGTGAAGTCATTTTTGTTTCCAAACCTGTGTCTCAAATATGCTTGGGAACGTGGAAACTCACAATGCCCTTATTCATGACATCAAAATCAGTTCCATGGTAACACATTGTGATGACAAAATACACAGATTGCAAGGTCACAAGTCACACTTAAGAACAGGCAGGGGAGAAATTGTTAGCTTAATGAATAACATTAGCCAAATCCAATAGGAATAAAAATAAAGGAAAAATAAAGTGCCCAAAGTAAACGCCCTTAAATGCACTTCAAAACCATTTCACCTTAAGTAATTCTTCAAAGGCAGAAGGTTTTCACAGGTTTCACCCCTGCAGCAAACAGAAATGCACATTAAAAATAAAAGAAATTGGATGTACAGTAGGAATCGCACCAGTAGTGCTCTGCCTGTAAATGCACAGAGAGAAACGATGACTGCAGGGAAGAAATTTCAGCAGAAATGAAGCAGTCAGCCTTAAAATTTTTCACTTTAATTCCAAGATAAACTCTGCAAAACAGCTAATGGTTCTTCCACTTTACAAGCATTGGTTTTCACACATGGACTAGCTGCTTTCAACCAGAATTCTTGTATTTCCTTGGTTTATATTCAGGTATTTGAAATATTTGTGTGAATGAAGTCAGCAATAGCAACATAATTATAGCATCTTCAAATGTATTTGAAGTGATTACTTCATTGCTTATTTGCTAAGCAATGTAAAAACAATCCATAAGTTCGGCATAGACTGGCTTACCTGCAGGTAAAACTGCAAGCTCAATATCCAAACAACTGAAAAACAACTTAAAAACTGTGGTATTGCTTGTAACTTCTCAGAACAATTGCACAAATTTCTTGGAGTACTTAAAAACATAGCAAACCAAAAGACAACCCATATTCATAGGGAAGGGAATGTTCTTGTATTTAGACTATATCTGAAGTGTTAGCATGAATATGTTACTGTACAAAATTTACTGTACATAAAGTTTCAAGGATACACTTGAATTGATATTTCCTTCTAACTCTCGTGGAGGAAGGCTTCCTTGAAAACTCTACTAGAATATAGCAAAACAATCTATTTGATGCGATCGTGTCATATAATTGGCACTATACCTTCTATGCTTACCACATTCTAAAAGGTCAAAGGAGAGGATGGATTTCCTTTAACCTCTTGTTTAAACACATTTTTATTAGAAGAGAGCTAATTTTTTTACATTGTCATGGCAGGCAGCCCTGCCCCAATACATCCTAACATAAATAGTGACTGAATGGCCAAAAAACAAATTGCAACCTAAATTCTACATGGAGAACTTCAGATTAGTCTTCTTTCTGTTTGTCAGAACAAAAGCCTGGTACATTTCAAAAATATATTGGGAGCAATATCTCTGATTTTGTTTAAATGGTGTAGAATCATTCCAAAATAATGAAGCATGGTTTGGTAAGACATTAACATTTTCACCACGTCGCTGCGCTCTGGCAGTGAAGGAGATGGTAAAATCCCCCCTATGTTATATAAAACAACTTGACAGCTGCGTACATACTTACTCAGGTGGGGGGTTCTTCTTAAATTGGTGTCTATCATGTGATGCTTCATAAGCAAAGAATAGCAGGCCATGCTGCTTCATTCAATTGGGTTATGCTTTTACTCTTTCTTCCTGCATGTGAAAAGCATAACAGAGAACTAGCAGAGCAGAAGTAAGATGTGTTTTGTTAGTTGTCTGAAGCCCTGGGGCCCGGAACCGGATAAGTCCTGATATTATACCCTGGATTGAGCAGAATAAATCCATTTTGTTTCCTACAAACATTTAGCCATTAAAAAAATATGAGATAGAAAAACAGACTTTGCTGTCTGCATGCTTGCTTGTAAAGCTTGCATTGTGGAAACGTCAGAATCATTAGCTCATTGGCATATATTTTGCAAGCTAATGCTTCTACTTTAATTCTCACTGGGGACTGCATGTCTGCTTTACAAATAAAACCCAGACTGAAGAAGGTAAAGAGAGTTTAAAATGATGCTGTTAACACTCTGTGATGGCTGATAACACTTCTAGATTTGATTAATTATGAACTATCAGCAAGGTTGACAAAACCATGGCTTTTTAAGTACCTACGCTAATACCAAGTCTCACAAAAGTAATTGGAAAGTGTTAAAATTGCCTCAGAAATATTTGTGGCTCCTTTTAAATGCACACATAGAAGTGTGAGTGAATAAGCAGCACAAGAAACAAATTTAAAATGTAAAAGTCTGTATACAGTATAAGAATACAGTACATTTCTAAGATGACAGGTGGATGAATTAACACTTAAAAGAAAGAAAGAAGAAGTGGTCACAGAAAAATAAGCCTCATACCAAAACATTTACTCTTCTCTCACATATATTTTGCTGATAAATTTGGCACGTGCTGATGTAAGAGGTTATCAGTAACAGTGATCACAAGTAGAAACATTCTCAACTCACAACTATACTTCTCTACTTCTAACAGAAAGATGGTTCTCTTCACTTGTAATCAGGACTTTGCAGAAGCCAATCTGTCATATCTACATGGTTGTGGTAGCATTGCCATAGGCTCCTCTTTAGGTAGAGATTTTAATTTTTGTTTTGGGGCTCTAATAAACCCAAAATATCCTGCCAAAACTCAGTCAAAACCACTGAGTGTTAACTGGTTTACTAGAACAGTCAGTTTAGGCTCTATAAAACCACAGGTTTAGTGTGATTTTGATATTGCTTTATAAATCAGCCTAGGTTTATTTGAAAATGAATTTAGAGACAGTAGACAAGTTAGTGAACTCGAGCAAACTTCAGGGCAAATACAGTTTTTATTCTGAATTTCTAAGCAAATCCTCAAACTAAAAAAATCATCTCATGCAGTTTCTGTTTTCACTCTGGACATCTTGCACAGCTCTAACTATTTGCAGATTTCTGGGTCTTCTTTTACATTTCTGATCCATATTTTGTGGTTGCATGCTCCATAAGATTCCTACTGGATATATCCGGACTGACTTTCACAGAAACTTCATCTACACACACTGATGTACAGTTAAATCACTCTAAAACATGGGGAAATTAGACAGGAACACTGAAAGGTGCCATTTCATCTGGCATTCTTCAAGCTAATCCATTTGTCTGCCAAGTACTTCTGAATTCTCTGTAGGATTGGTAGCACACTCGCTAATCTTTTAATAAATTTGAACTTTGCTATAAATAATCTTAAAGACGAGATGCAGACCCAAACAAATCCTAGCCATGCATAAGAACAGTTTTGTAGCACCATAGTTCAGATAGATATGTTCTAAAACCCAAACCATGTTCCCATCCAGCAAATTTCTTAAGGCTTTGCTGAGCTCTTTCCTCAGTCCTTTCTCATTTCTATTTATTTTATTTAAAATCATTCTCAATCAAAATCATTAAAATCTACAATCTATGCTGTGTATTACAGACAAGTATAAGAAACTTGTTCTGTGTTTCTTCTGGAACTAGACGAATGACAGTCGCATTTCCCCTCTGACTTTTCAGCTCTGCAGGTAGTTTGTGTGATTATCAGTAAATAACTCAAAAAGGGAAGAAAAGCTTTATTTATTTAATTCAATTTATGATTCATCCTTATTCTTGTTCAGTTGAAACTTGAGCAGTTCAAGGCTTCCTAGGAAAATGTGATTTTAGAAAAACTTGAACACTAAAATAAAATAATTGTCAAAATGTATGCCAAAGGAACATTCAAAATATATATTGTTCCATATAAATAATCCTGACAAAGCAGCAACTTTGGACTAACAACAGAATATCAACCTTAAGTAACAGTGCTTCCAGTGAAATGTCTGTGGACAGATAGGTTCATCTAGAAAACTGTGCATAACCCCAATTAACTCAGTTTCTTTGAAATTCTGCAAAAGTTTGGAAATAGTTTTTTTTTTCTTTTTTAAATCATAATTACCTTTGCAAATTATCTCAGATTATTGGCTTAGTGTTGTGTATGTGTGTGCATATGTATAGATATACACACATATTTAAAATCGCTGTTCCAAAAAAGGTTGGCCAAATATTAGCCTTCTGTATTTCCTTTCTAGCTCAAGCACAAGAGTACCTGGAACATAATTAAAAGGAAGAGCTTATTACTGGTCTTGAGAGAAAGATGGTTTTGGATGAGCAGTGAGAAGACGAAAATAGCTATTGTTTTGAATGATACCAACTCAGAAGGACAAGATTTATGTAAAGGAGAGAAGCAAACCAGTTGCCATCCAAAATTACACTATAGTGACACTGTTTTAGGAAAAAAAAAAAAAAGAAAGAAATTACTGAGATAAGATTTTCCTGTAAAGGCTAAAAGGACAGACTTTTGAGGCATTTATAACAAGTTTTTGTACACTGTCAAATATGCTCATTTGAGGACTGTGAATCCTTAAATTTAAATCAGATTTTAATGTGGATCTCAGACCCAAAACTGAAAAAAAGACTGATTTGATTTTGATGTAAAAAGGAGGCCCACAGAAGGCGGAAGTAGTGCCGGGCTACCCAAGGAGGAATACAGAGATGTTACCTGAACAGACAGGGATGGAGTTAGGAAAGCCTGAACTCATCTGGAGCTGGAACTAGCAAGGAATCAACAAGAAAGATTTCTACAAGAATATTGGCAGCAAAAGGAAGGTTAGGGAGAGCAAAGACCCCCCCTTGCTCAATAGGGACCTAATGGTAAGAGATAGGGAAAAGGCTGAGGTACGTGGTGCCTTCTTGGCTAGGGCTTGCTCTTAGGTCTCCCCAGTCCCCATACTTCCAAGCAGAGTCTGTGGGCCTGAAGCAGTACCCACAGTAGAAGAAGCTAGGGATCACTTAACTCATGTGGGGGTACACAGCCCTGCAAACCAGAGCTGATGTATTCAAAGGGAGCATGGCTGATGACATTGTGTGGCCACTCTGCCATCTTCAAGAGGTCATGGCAGTTAGAGGAGGTTCCTGATGACTGGAAAAATAAAAACCCATCTTCCAAAATCGCAACTAGGATCCAGCTCAGTCGGTCTCTCCTTGGTCCCTGTGAAGGTTGTGGAACAAATCATCCCAAAAGCCATTTTCGAGCACATGAAGGAAAAGAAGGCAACAGGGAGCAGCCAGCACTGATCTACTAAGGGTAAAGCACATCTGACCAATGTTCTTTCTTGCCATGACAAGGTGACTTCTGTTACATGCAAAGGGAAGACAGTGGAGGATGTGTACCTTGTTGTTAGTGAGGCCATTGACACGGTCAAATCAGAGAACAAGCTGTAGCTAAAAAGAAACAAACGCACACACGAGGAAAACTTTGCAAGGCTTTTAAAAGGTCAGCTACAATTAGCAGCTAAAATATCAACTTTTTTATAGGTTAGATTTTGGAGTACAAGTTATACTCTCATATCCAGACAGTGTATGCAGTTGCTAGATAGCTGTAGTTAAAATAAAGGATCTGAAGAGAAAGCCTATTTATGATGAAAAAAAGATTAATAAAAAATTTCTTTGATCACACTATAGTGAAATCAAACCATGATGTGTGGATATGAACTCCATGTGAAAATATAACAAAAGCTTGATGAAATAATATTTATAATTGTTTTCTTATAAAACATTTTCAGGAAAGGGAATACTTACTCAAGAGGTGAAAATGCCAGATATTAAGCTGTTAAGAAAGTGAATACAGTGAAAGGACAGAAGCCACTAAAAAGTAGAAAATATATTCTCAAATGTTTTTAATGGCACAGAAAAGCTATCAACAGAATATAAAATGCAGTTAGCAGAACTCAATTTCCCGGTTAGACATGTGCCAACACATACCTAGAATTGTACTTAGACAAAAACTTAAGGAACAAATTAGATATTTTACTCTGAACATAGCAGAGACTACTAAAACACCTTTCAAAGGAGTCCCCCTCTGTAGCAACTCCAGCTATGCCTCCAGCCTAAATAGCTAAGTACATGCATAAGTACACAAATGCACATACCTACCCTGGGGAAGATATTTCTTAATAAAGGATTTGTCCCAGATACCTCTCTGCCCCTCATCCCATACTAAGTACGTCATCCGGGTTGTAGAAAGTTTCTTTAGAAGGAGAGTCCATGTCTGATATTTTAACTTTCCCTCTGTGAATATACTGCTTTACAGTAAAAGTACTTTATCCTCATTTTAGTTATGCTCTGCATCCCTGTCATTTCACAAAAAGATAAAAAAGATATCAAAGTATTTGAAGATACTGAAGGCAACAGAATTTACAGATGGTATTTTGCTATGAGTATAAACAATAGAGCAGTATCTGAGGACACAGAGCTTATGGTTCAAGCTTGGAACTTGACAGAAATGTAAATTTGGGGTTAAATAATTAACCAAGCTCAGAAAAATACGACTGATCTAAGGGCCCCTCTGAGACCTTGGTGGGTTACAGATAGTTATCAATATTTCTCTACTTGCAGAGAAGGAAAGCATTAAAGAATGAGAAACCTGTCTGAAAAATTTACGTCAAATCCAGCTGCCAAGAAGTATTGATCTAAAAACATTAACCTCTAAAAATGCATAGGCAAGATGCTAATCACAGCAAGTAGCATTAAAACAGTTTATAAAGAAGGCAGAGGTTCTCTAGTGGTAATTCTTACACCAAATTGTCAATCAATCCTTCTCTGCAAGATCTTGCAACACTTTTTTGAAAAGATGGGGACAACTGGAGACTGCACTCAATGCTGCAGCAAAGGTAATTTAAGATGAGTATCAGGGAAAAAATAAAAAAGGCAGGAAAAAAAAGGCTCCTGTGCCTATACATGCATGAAAATGAAGGTTCTTTTATGGAACAGGGGTACTAGCACAAGCAGACGGCAAACCACTCTGACAACAGAGAAAAACACAATGCAGATGGAAGAGGTTATTCTTTCAGTTGCAGTTGGATGATTAATAGCTAGAATATAAACCTGGAAAAGACCTTATTGTTAGCAGATACTCTGTCTGAGCTTTCAATAAAAGAGGGGTAGTACAAACACCAGAGCCTCACGTCGTTTATGTAAATATGCTCAAGAAAATTTTCTTGGTCTCAAACAGGATGCAGCCTGTCACTGCAAGAGACCATAATGCAAACTGAGGCTCTGCAAAAAGTAGTAAGGGCGATTAAGGCTGGCTGGCCTTCAAAATAGAAACCTGCTCGTTTTAAGAACTCTGGAAGATAGATTTATTTTGTAAATATTACTTTACTCAAAGGTTCTAGACTGATTGTGTATAAAATTTTAAAATAGGAAATGCAGAACTACATGCATGAAAGATACTTGTGCGGAAGGACTGGAGAAGACTGGTTAAAAACACGTGTTATTTGCCCACAGATTTGTTCAGCTGTAAGGAACAAAAAGGCATCACCACAAATCTGAAAAATAGAAGTGCTCAGAAATTGGAGGAGGGGTAGAAGAACAATTTGTCATTTTATTTTTAAACAATGTTAGACCTATAGTTCATATTTGGCATAGATATTTTTACATATGCAGTTGGATAACAATCCATGTTTTGGATTCAGAATTTCCAGAGTGCAAGCAATAAGGATGTCAGCTCATGTTTAAAATTTACCTTTGCATTAAAAAAAAACTTTCCTGAAAAACTAGTGATGCTATAAAAGCATTTTTGTGGATTTTTGAAAAGGCATTGAAAAAAAACAAGGCAGAAAACATATTGTGATAGTGCCTTTCATGCTTTAATGTTTCTAGTCACAAAATAGTACACACAAAGTATTTGACAGCAAATACAGGTATAAAACTCACTTGTTTTCTGTAAAACAAGTTTCTTCATTTCTCTGAGATTACTAAAAAGGGTCACGCAAATAGTGGCCATCTTAAGTTTGCACAGAAGGAATAGGAAAGACAAATATCCCGAGGCTCCAAGCTCCAGAAGAGACTATATCAGAAAGGAGATGACAAATTAGACACCAGTGGAAAGGCTTGAACAAAACATTCAGGAGAGCTACAGGCAAAGGAGTCAGGCTCAGAGCCTGTCAGAACTGTGGAGGATTTCCTGTATCATCACTCAATTTTTTCCCTTCCTTAATGAGGAAACCAAAGGCTGGTGGGTCCTCAGTGAGGTCTGTCACCTTGGTCCGACTCAGAATTTATGCTTTTAATGTGGGTAACCTGGCTTTGAACACAGAGACTCATGTCCCTTTCTCCCAAGTCCTTCTTTTCAGTTGACATTAGAAACAATCTAATTTGTTGGTTAGCAGCTAAAGACACAGTAGTAGCCACACAAAATTTGCAGTTCAAGTAGACAACCATGACAATGACAGATGGGTAAAGGGAGTCAGTGGAAGCTGAATATTAAAAGATTGGTGAAAGAAAACTGACATACTGATTCCTCCACTACGTTAGTTAGACCTCAACTGAGGAAAAACACTTACAAATGTATTTAACTTCAGAGAGGCGATTAAAACCTACACACATCAATAGCAGATAAGCACATGATTACTTATTCCTAGAATAAAGATGAGGTTTGTATATTTTAAGTGCATTCCTAAAAGGATTTTTTTATGAAAGAATCCTTCATAATGTTTTGCTTGCCTATAAAGAGACTAGTACAAACATTTCTATAAAGAAATAAAAGCAGAAATATTTCATTGGAAGGGGGAATTAAGAAAGATCCTATACATTTGGATTTACTTAGAACATTATACATTTTAACATACATGAGTGTAAATACTTAGCCATTTGTTTTATGTGCATAAGGGGCTTTTTCAGACAGCGTCATCTACCTTTTGATTTTTCAAGTATAACGACTGGGTTTCCACTTCTGAATCAGCCTCTGATGGTCATTCAGCCACAGTACACAAGAATGTTTCCTTCCCCTTTTTGTGAGGCCTGTTTGATGCTGTTTCTTAATCTTGGATTAGTTGTTGACTCATATCAAATGCAAATCAAGCTCTTTTACACTCTGAATCATAGCTGCTCTTGGTCAAGGGGTAAGAACAGATGACAAAGGAAACATTACATTTCTGGACAATGCTGATGACTGAGGGTTGGTATGACTTATACTTTAAGAGGGTTGATATGCACTTTCAAGTCAACAACACGTGAGATTAAGAAGCGACTTCAAACAGTGCTTTCAAAAGGAGAAGAAAATAAAAATTGAAGTAAGCAACACAGCAACGGACAAGGCCACATCCTGGAGTCCTCACTGATGCAAGATTCCCATTGACATTAACTTTATGGTTTGAAAGCACTAAGCTGAGAGTTCATGGTTTAAGGCTGACTGTTAGTTAACTGGGAGTTTCGAATAGCTCAAAGTCCACTCAGTAGAGTTTTTATTTTATGGTCAGGATTTGTGAAACAACAGGAAGCCAGAGGGCTGCATGTCATTTTCCACAAAGGAAAAGTTTCCTTCTCACATATATTGCATTGATAGGAAAAAAGTGGACGAATCTGTGGTTACAAGGAAGAGACTTGTGTAAGGGGTATCTGTATTTGCTGAGATTTAGGTGTGGAAGATAACTCAAAAAACAGCATTCAAAACATTATTTTTGTATCCCATTTATCCTATATGGATAATTGATACAGAATTAGGAAAATGTGCATGTATTCAGCAAAGCATCCCTCTGCTGATGAGAAAGACCGACAGAAACAACATACTAGAAAATGAGTAAGCCAGAAATGTACCAACTTTTGCTATTTACTTTGGATAGGAATAGTCATTTTGTCACAAAGGTAAGTGAAAAAATATTTTTCTTTATTTCCCTAAAAATCACAAGAGAGATTTTTAGCTATTTCTTTGAAGACAACTTTAATTCTTCATTTAGAGACTATTTTGGGGGGAGGGGTTGTTTGTTTTTTAATCAAAGTTTGCTCAGCACATTGCCATCATGCCTACCATCTACATTACTGCACATCTGCGCCTTTTGTATTTGGGAACACCAGATTTTATTGCAGTGCCTGTATTACTCTCTCTGGAGGACAAGGAACCAACATGTCTTTTGTGTACCGGCAAGATTCTGTCTTAATCCTGTAATAATTTTCTAATTCCTTTCATATCCCTGTCACTAGTGCTTAAGACAAAAACTTGGCAAAAGGGCTTGAAAACAAGGTCAAGGTATTGCTTAACCTGTTAAAAAAGAACGAGAGAGAGGAGATTTACCTATTTTTAGAGTTGCAATGAAACAAATACTTATTTTTATTTTTAAAGAGCTACATCACTTCGCATTTAAGAACATTTTGGATTAAAGAACAAATGCAATTGGGATTACTTGGCAATTACACTGGGATAGACGGCCAATGACTTCTATTACCCTACTTCTATGTAGGTAACTTTTATTAAAAAGAGGGCTATGAGCAGGCAGCCGTTCATCAATCCTCATCCTCCAAAATCTCCACGTCTGCCTGCCCATCTCCTGTCAGAGGTTCCAGGGCTGGGGAGCAATGGGGACTTGTTCTCCAGCTATGTGTGGGTTTCCCAAGGACCTGAGCCATGAGCCGGCTCCATATGCTCTTCTTCCTGCTACTCTAGACTACACCGACCAAGTGGATAAAACCACAGTTTCTGATGTGACAGATTAAACAATAAGAATGAGGAAATCAAACAGCAGCTGAAATCTGCATGGCAAACTAGCTGGGCAAATATTTCCAATCAATTCTGCAGAAGGGCCAAGTTCACTCTGAAACTGGCTTGGTAAGTAGAAACCAAGCCATCGATCAGATGGGTTTCATGTGGTAGCGCTGCACTGCACTCATTCCAGCTCAGGGGAAGTCAGCCCTGTGGAAAAGACACAATGGGAGGATCACATGCTAACAAATAAAGAGGGAGGAGATGTAGGAGGTGTGAAGGTGGGGGTAGCCTCAGCTGCAGTGATCAGGAGTTGGTTGAGTTCAGGATCCAATGAGGAGGAGGCAGGGCTGTAAGTAGCCTTGTAACAATGGACTTCAGGAGGGCCAATTTTAGCCTCTTCAGAGACCTCCTCGGAAGAATCCCATGGGCTAGGGCTCTAGAAGGAAGGGGACCCAAGAGAGCTGCTCAGTATTCAAGCAGCGCTTTCTCCACGCTCAGGAGCCCTGCATCCCTTTGACTAAGAAGTCAGGCGGGAGGGGCAGGAGGCCTGTGTGGATGAGCAAGGAGCTGCTGGCAAAACTCAGACACAAAAAGGCAGTGTAGAGAAAGTGGAAAAAAAGGACAGGCTCCTTGGGAGGAATATAGGAAGTTTGTCAGAGCATGCAGGGAAGCAACAAGGAAAGCTAAGGCACAACTGGAATTACATCTGGCAAGGTGTGTTCAAAATAACAAGAAGAGCTTTTTCAAATAAATCAATGGTAAAAGGAAGACTAGGGAACACGTGGGTCCTCTGGTGAAGGGGCAAGTGCTCTGACTATGAAAGATGCGGAAAAAGCAGAGTTACTGAATGGCGCCTTTGCTTCAGCGTTGAAGAAAGGGCAGCCCTCTGGAATCCCAGAGCCTAGAGACAAGAGAAGATGCCCACACAGAGGAAGACTTGCCCTGGGCAGAGGAAGATTGGGTCAGAGAACACTTAGGGAAACCTGATACCCACAAATCCATGGGCCCTGAAAGGATGCACCCAAGAGTACTGCGGGAGCTGCCGGACATTATTCCTAAGTCGCTCTCCATCATCTTCAAAAGCTCCTGGAGAACAAGGGAGGTGCCAGAGGACTGGAAGAAAGCCCATGTCACACCGCTCTTAGGAGGACCAAGGCAACCACAGGCCAGCCAGCCTCACCTCCGTCCCTGGAAAAGTGATGGAGCAGCTTATCCTGTGTGTTGTCTCCAAACAGGTGGAGGACAAGAGGGTGCTCAGGAGTGGGTCAGCATGGATTCACCAAGGGGAAATCATGCTTGACTAACCTGATAGCTTTCCTTGATGGAATGAGCAGCTGGGTAGATGAGAGGAGAGCGGTGGATGTCATCTATCTGGACTTCAGCAAGGCCTTTGACACCACCCCTCACAGCATCCTTCTGGGCAAGCTCCAGAAGTGTGGGATAGATGAGCGGACGCTGAGGTGGATTAACAAGTGCCTGGATGGCAGAGCCCAGAGGGTGGTGATCAGCGGTGCAGAGTCTAGTTGGAGGCCTGTAGTTAGCGGTGTTCCCCAGGGGTCAGTCCTTGGTGTAGTCTTGTTCAACTTCTTCATCAGTGACCAGGATGAAGGCACAGAGTGCTCCCTCAGCAAGTTTGGTGACAATACGAAACTGGGAGGAGTAGCTGATACCCCAGAGGGCTGCGCTGCCATCCAGAGGGACCTGGACAGGCTGCACAAACTGGGCAGTGAGAAACCTCATGCAATTCAACAAGACCACATGCAAGGTCTTGCACCTGGGGAGGACAGGCTGTGGACTGACCTTCTGGAGAGCAGCTCTGCAAAGAAGGACCTGGGCCCCACAGCACCTCCGCAGCATCCCCAACGCCTCCTGCCCCATGAAGGGGGAGCCCCTGGGGGTCGCCAGTGGCCAGCCAGGGTCAGGGCCACCTGGGATGTGGGCAGAGCTAAGGCTTTGGGCAAGCAGGTTTCAGGGGGAGGTTTGTTCCAGAGCGGGGGGCAATAGAAGGAGCCTGGCGGCCCCCCCCACGCCTCAGAGGGGATGGGAAGCCCCATTGTTGGGTGTCGTCGCCAGGGGCCACCTGCTTCCTTGATGCCCTCGGGACCCAAGGTGCCCAGCGCAGGGCAAGCGGCCCTGAGGGCACCTCTGGAGCCCAGCGCGCCTGCTTCGTGCAGCAGCAGCACCAATGGCTCTTGGGCCACGGCTCTCCCTCGGCCAAGCGGTGGCGGCGCCAGCGCTGCCCCTTCTGCTCCTCTGGCTTCCCGGCGGCTGCCCTCCAGCCTTGCGGGATGCTGCTCCCCTTCTGCAACCCTCGTCCCTCCTCGTCATCTCCCTGGGCCCTCACGGACACGTCTCACAGACACTGGATATGGAGCACTGCGTCTCCTGTTTACGGAGTAAGTCCATGGATCGGGGTTACCAGTCAGCCCCCGCAGCACAGCTGCAGCCACAGCCCCCATCCCATTGCTCCTGTTACACCAACCCTGCCTGCCTGAAGAATACACCTCGCTGCTCTGGGCAGCTTGTGCTGCAGGCAGCCCTCCTGCCAGGAAGAACGCCACCAGACACAGCTGCCACGTGCATTACCACGCAGCGCTCATCAGGGCCATGTGCTCCTCCTTTCCTCCCTCTTGCAGTACCCTCTCCGGAGAGCACTTGGACCATTTCAACAAGTGAGTTTCTATGTAAAAGCACAGAAGTCGCTTGAAAGTCAACCAGGAGCTCTTGTGCTTCACGAGCTGCTTGCGCTTCACGAGCTGCTTGCCCCAGGAAGTGCTTCAAGTGCACCCAGGACAGCTGACGTCCAAACCAGACCCTATTCTAATGCCGGCAATTTGACTTATCCTGCAGCCTCAGCTTTTAGCTCTACGAAAGCTGCACCAACTCTCCAAATAGGTAAGGTTCTGTTTCGGGAAAACCTTATTAGAACAGCACTGAAGATTTTAATGGAGAGCATAATAGAAATGAATCGAGTGGTTGCTTCTCTTTTTCAAGTGCCAAAGGAAACTGATGAAAGCAATCTTAAGTGGCCAGAGCTTACCAATGAAAAACGCAGAGAAGTAACCACAGGGTTGAAAACAAAAAGCAAGGAGAGCCATTGCTCTGAACAAACAGAAAGTCAACACAGTGAAATACTAAGGTGCTTATCCAGCATCCTGAGAGATTTTCTCTTCCATCAGAAGCATGTGAATGTCAACGGAAGTAAACAAGGTTTCTTCATCTTGGAAAATTTTACCGACATAGTTTTCCTAGTCAAAGTCTCTGCAGAAATGGAAATTGGAACGGAAGCCAAAAAATGGACTATCGTTCCAAACAAAAACAAAACTTGGAATGCTGCAGATGCTTCCTCTGCCATTAGAACATGCAAGAACTGTTTTTATCCAAAGCTGGAAAAGGGGAATTATTCCAAACTGGCCAGAAATGCTGTCATTTCCACTCTGCTTCAGGAATTTCACAAGAACCCTTTCTCTTGGATGGGTTATCCATGAGGAATTGCAAGAGCGCTGCTGGGGCACAAAGCACTTGTAAAACATGTGGTGACAAACATAGCCGCTTTCAACATCATGTTGCTGGCAGCCAAAATAATAGTGACGCCCAACACTGTGAATGTGGAAAAAGCTTTGGGAGCAGACATTAGGCAAAACCCGGTGCCCCTTTTAACAGTCGTGCTCATTTTTCTACCTACCATGTTTTGGCCCTCTGGGCCATGACAAAAGACAAGGCTGACAGAGT
>NW_010580605.1:0-12164 GCF_000705375.1 Tinamus guttatus
AGAAGAGGCTACCTTTGCAGTGTGATCTGGATCACTTGGTAAAAGGGCCACAATCCAAGAGGATATGCTTGAATACAGGAAATTGTACTAGGGAGGCATTTTCTTTACAAGGGATAAAGAAAGCATATTTCTAAGCATGGTATGGAGAGATCAGCATTGCAGTAGGTTGATGTGTTTGAAGAACAGAAGTTGTGTCTATTAGAAATTTTCTTCAGCATGTCGTAAATTTTAGTCTGAAAAATGGGTTTTGCCGAGGTGACATGCTCCATCAGCAGCATTTGGCATTTTGAAGACAGCCCTAAGGAGCAGAGTGCAGCAAGCTGTCTTGGTTTTCATTATTCTAATTACTCTAGTACCACAGAAGAAATCCACGGTTTCAAATATATACCACACCAGAAGATTTGTGATGAGATTTTGACTGACACAACTATTACTGTAAGGAATGAAAACATTGAGAAATGTCAGAAACACAAAATACAGTCAGAAAAAATATTCTGATTAATAAGAAAAAGCATTTCAGAGCAGGATATCAATAACGCAATTTGCAAAAGTCCCAAAGGAATGCCATTAAACTGAAACAAAAGGTCTTAAAGCAGCAACATCTTTAACTTAACAGTGTTTTGGTCTATTTATTCTCTCCTTCTCTCGTGGAAAAACATGATATTTACTGAGACCTACAGGACACACACACATAATCCATACCAGCAAAACGTTGCCTACTCAATAAAATCATTGTGCATACTTATCTTGTAGCTAAATACCTGGAACAGAGCAAACTCTTCTAGATAGTGAATTAAAATATTTGTTTCAAGGAACCTAACGCCTTTTTTGAAAGACTTTTTGACGGCACAACTTTCTGTCCTTGCAAACTTCAGTATCTCCTGTGTAGGAATCCAGGGTCAGACCAGAAGCTTTAAGACACTTGCCTTTGATCTCAGTTTATCAAATATATATAAATCGTTCACCCAGCACCTGCAGTATCAAGTACTGGTTCTCACAAACTGTCCTGCACTGGGCCAAAAGCAGGGCAAAAGAGGGGCTGCAGCACAAAGTTAATTAGTCAAGGCTAATTTTAAAGATATGTCCTCTTATTGCACGACTTTTCAAACCCACAGTTTCCTGAAAGAAGCATAGCCTGAGCAAGAAAGTCTCCACCTCTCCTTCCCGGAGATGTTCTCAAAGTGCAAAATGGAGAATGTCTTTAAAACTGCATATTCTTTATGAGTACCATACCATTAGCAAACTAATTTCTGCCAATATAATTGGTTTTAATCAGAACTTTCTATATACTGAGAAAAAATGGGTGCGATAACCTCATATTATTTCCTTTGCCATTTTTTACAGAGTAATCAGAATAATCTATATCCTAAAAGAAAATTTGATTATGTAATTCTGTGTCCTCAATGAACTTACTGAGGTATTCCTTACATTTTAAAAACATCTCACTTACTTATCAGTTTTTTATACTTGAGTTCTTTGCCTGCATGCCAATTTCAACCTATTTACAAAGCCACAGAAAAAAAAAAAAGCCCTCTGTTTCCATTCTCTCCTTCATGCCCTAGAGGAATAAGAAAAGAATAATTCGATTTTATTTCTTTGTTCAAGGAAATGAGGCACTGGAAATGAATACAAATATTGCTACTGTTTGGAATTGATGAAAAACCGAAACTTGAAGCTGGAATTCAGGATTTGTCTTCATTAAGCATAAGAAGTGCTTTAAGCTTGGCATTCAGAATACATTTCTACAAATATTAATGTTTCAAACAGCCCCGGGGAGGGAGTGGCAAGAGTTTTTTTAACCCTGTTTCACAGCTGAAGAAATCGGAGTAAGGAGAGACAGAAATAAGAAACAACTGCTGTTTTTTTCTGTCAATACTGGAGCCGTTTTTACCCTCTGAATAGAAGTGGACAGCATATACATTTCACATTTAAGAGACACCCGGCAGACCTGTGGCACATTAGCATCTCGGTGCAGGAAAGCAGCTGTCATTGAGCATTGAGGAACCCGGCAACTCTACTGTTAAGAGAGAAGTAAGATGATAGATGACGTGAAACTTTTTAAAATAGGTGATATTCATTGCTGACTTGAAGCAAGTTTCTTACAACTGCTCCATAGCAAAGGCATGACAGCGAATCCTGTTTACTCCTAACAATCTGGCTTTGCATCTTCTCTCTGTCACAACTCAAACCAAAATGCACTGCAATCAAAGTGACTTGTTGTTCTCTGGAACAAATATATAGGAATAATTATGTCTAGAGAAATATAGAGCTATTTTTAAGGGAGCAGAAAATATGTTATAAGTAAAAATGAGGCAAAGCATGGGGCAAAACATGGGGAACATTTTCTTATAAGTGAGTATGATAATTATTGATCCAAGGTGCAAGCAACAGCTTTTATTTAATTTGCAAGGGGGATTTATGCCTTAAGTAGGAATTGTGCCATATTAAGCAGAATGAGTTCTGCCAGGAGGCACACAAGGCAGTGGGTGCATTTTGGAGGTGCTGTTTAATGGTTAGGTGACAACTGCCAGAGTTCTGAGAGCTCCAAAATACTTTCATTTGATTTTTTTTTTCTGTTTATTTTTTCCTATGGCAGCTCTTCTCTGACCATTCTGCTCAGCATGGACGAGCCATCGCCCAGCCCAACTTCTCTGGCATGGCAGATTCTGCAGACAAGCAGCTTTGCTAACAGCTCTCACCTTGCAAAGGCAATGTGATACGTGCTGCCTCCATCCACGCAAGCACATTGAGAGGCACCAATTCAGGCCAGAGATGCATAATGCATATCAGTATTCTTAGTTATCAGTATTCTTAGAATATCTAGTATTCTTAGTATTCTTACAGAAATAAAGTCAGTGAGACTTCCAGCACTTCTTCCTGCACCCAGGAGTTTTCCTGTTGAGTTCAAGCAAATTGGCATTAGCTAAGCCCCAAACGCAGTCTGACATTCTGCTTCAGAGAGGTGCATTTCAACACTGTAATATTTATGCATTTTTTCCAACTTAAGGAACCTGGTATCTGAACAGTATTCCATAAATGTGTGCCTTCACCTTAGTCAGGGCACATGTTACCACCATAAAGTACAGCAGAAAGACCAGGTAACAAATATATGACTCATCCAAGGCAGAATCAGCGGAAATCAAAAGAATTATTCACTCATAGGAGAACTGTTGCCTCGGAGATGGTGACAGACGTAGACTTTTGAATGGAGCTGTGTCTGTCTTCCTTGCACATAGACATTTGCTACTTTAACATAATACAAAGTAGAGTTTCACGCGCAAACATCTACCCATAACCCATGAGCAGCAGCACAACCTATAGAAACACATTCTGTGTTCACTGGAGATTCTAGTGAGAGAAAGCGTTCTCTTACAAAAAAAAAATACAAAGCATGAATACATCAATTTGTATAAAAAGCATGAATTATGGGTGCCTGTTGGCATATTCATAATTCAGTGCTTCAGGGTGCTGCTGTAATCAAGATTTGTAAGCTGCAATTAATTTTTGGCAGATCTTTAATCAATAGTACATACAGAAAAAGAGAGAAAAAAAACTTTTGGATATGGAGAAAAACACACTACTTCTTCAGTAGTGCCCGGATTTTGGTATGCATTTACACAGTGCCAAAGCTAAATGTGTGCTGTGGCCTTTACCTATAGACACTGGTGAAAACACCACAACAGTTTTGCTGTAGGAAGGTTGCCAAAACTCAGAGTGGCACCCATTTGACCTGGGCCAAGTCAGCAGGAGCTTGGAGCTCTTTCTGCCCAAAATCAGCTTAAAAGCCTGTGAAAACGTGTCCATGGTCTGCTCAATGCATGGGACATAGGAAAAAATCAGAATCCTCGCTGGCTGGAGATGCCTTAAAGTTCACCAGCGGCAGAAATTTCCGCCTGGCCAGTGTTTCCCGCCAGGTTCAAAGGGCTCCCCAGCTTGGATGGCAGAGCAGGGGAAGCTCTAACCCAGCATAGGGTTAAGGCAGGACCCCATTGATGCCACCCAGCTCCTGGTGGCAGCCAGATGGACGCCACCTTTGCTGCATGTACATATCATTAATACAAAATCCCTGAGGTAAACAAGGGAGGAAGGTCGTTCCTCAGAGCTGCCAACACACTGTCCCGCCCCGTGGGCGCATCTCCCATCTGCACGGGGCAGGTAGCGCACGACAAATCACTCCTGCACCACGGTCTGCATCCCACGGCACGCATGAGGTTTCTCACTGAGCCTCCTATGACCTTCCTGCAGAGACAAGGCAAGGACTCCAGTCAGGAGCCCTCCAGGTTTCCACGGGCACTTAATTCACCTCTGATTCGAACTGAGCATCTCAAAATAGTGATAAGATGGAAAAACTTCCGATGTTATAATTAGGTACACCACAAATGACCTCACCTTTTTCTGACACGGCTTAAATCAGTATTCTCTAGGCACACAGCGCTGTGAATAGGTTGATGAAATGATTCATTTGTGCATTTGCCTATGCAGGTTATTAATTATACACCAGGAATCCAGTGATTCGTTAGCAGCCTCATTTATTTTAAGGCTGCTGCTGTCATTCATGCAGCACTGGCCAGCTGCCACACAGCTCCCTACCTTTCCCTCCTGCCTTCATTGATCTCCTGTTAACCTCGCAAGCATCTTAGGCACTTTATGAGGGAAATGTGGAAGAAAAAAAAAAGCAGGAAACAGAAAGAAAATAATCTGCCCTGAGACAAATGCTGATTATCTGATCACCTCACAAAGGTTTTCTGGGCCCCTGTCCTCTTCACTGACACTTGAATTCAACGGCTACAATTCATTTCTTCTAGCTAGAATGGCCATTTTGACCTTTCTCATCATAGATTGGTGCTTTGCCATATCCTACATATGATGAGAGTTAGCCTAAGCTAACATTTAGCTAACCTAGTAGCTAAAATTAGTCATAAACTAGATAATCTGCTGTCTGGGCTCTTTGAGATCTGCTAAAAGACGCCAAAGAACTGCCTCTCTACTCCTGAATTTGCCACCAGGAATCAGTGACTAGCAACCTTCTTGTCCACACTGGTATTTATCCAGCTTCCACAGATGTTTCAGAGCACCCATATGAAACAAGTGAGTCTGTGCCATTTTCTTATTTCATATGGGCATTCGAGGCTCGGAGTTGAAATAACCACTCCAAGGTCACACATGAAGCCTGGAGCAGATGAAATGGAGCATGCATTTTCCACTCTGCTCCATTTCCCCTTCCAGCTTTGGGGGCAAAATCACCGTTCTGGCTCATAGTGCACCCAGACCCAAGAGGGACTTTTACATTGGTTGTGTGGGCAACTATCTCCATCGTATAGGTCCTCTTCTGGCAGTCTGCAACAGGAGAGCACTGATGAATATGACAGACTATTTCTGTGGCCACTGAAGGATATTTTCACAATTTTTTTCAACCACTGTTACACAGTTACCAGCCTTATCTTGTGTTGCAGCGATTATCAAACTATAGCCCTTACTGTCTCATTTGCCTTCATAGCTGGCAGGTTTTATATATTAAACATTCACAAACTCGTAATTTAGAAGTTCAGCAATATGGACACCTCCTGGCATTGCAGTGCACCAGGCATTGCAAGAGTAACAAATGGTCGAACTGGGAAGGGCTTGGGAATTTTCTGGACCATTATTGCAAATAGGAAAAATCTCTGCATCCCAGCTGTGTCTCAGGGTCTCTATGGCATGCTTTATTTGAAATACTGATGAAGTTCAAGATAGGTACTTAGCTATCCTACAGGAAAGTTTAGCAGCAAAACATGCAGATAGATCCCAAGGAGAAATTCAGATCTCACCTGCACCAACAGCTAGGTCCATCACACCCAGGACTCATTCCTTTCCCCATCAGAAACCCGTGTCCTTTCTCATTTTTTCAGAATGCTGTTTCTTCCTACTGACATCCATCCTGCCATATAAGCATACTCAGTGGAAATTTGGGTGGTCGAAAGATGCTGATACCTGCTACTCCTCCAGCAAACAGCCTGCTTCCTTCCCTTGTTACCCCTATAGAAGCCCTAATAGTTGCTGTGGAAAAATAAGACCAGGTCACTACTATTGCCTGCTATGCTGTAAACAGCAGAGGAAAACAGGCTCTTCCAAAAGGAGATGCTGCCCATTTGAAAACCAGGTGTAAGGCAGGTTGACAGCTCACCCCGGTAGAGACCTCCCTCTATCCCCTGAACATAGGGAGACTGAGGTAACTAGCCACCATCAGACTATTCTACCCTTTGTTAATAATAAAAATAATAATGATGACAGAAAGCCTAGAAAAAAGGAAACTTTTTCTTTTTACTAACAGCAAAATGAACTTGATAAAGCTTAACTGAGCTCCTACCTTGGAAAAGCACAAAATGTTCATCAAAGGTGCATGGGCTCTAGCATTTATTCTAGTCCTTCTACGCACACTGCTTTGTCTCCCTCTGTCTACCTTTGGGTTTGACAAATTAAGAAAGCCAGTGTGGCTGCCACCACAAAATAATGGAAACTGTAATTGAAGGGTGTTCACAGCTCATTAGAACAGTATTTAAATTACAGGGAGCATTACTTTGCTGTCATTGCTACTGATTTAATGATGATTCATACCAAAAGCAATTCTGACTCTCTATAGTTAGCCTTAACCAACCAGAAGATTTTAACAGTCAAAAAAAAAAAAAAAAGTGGGGTTTAATGCAATCACTTATAACAGACATAGAACAAAAGTAACTTAAGCATAACATCACTTTATTAGTTTACCCACAAGAAGGATGTTTTCTGCTATGAAGTTATGTAGACTGAACTATCAACTACACAAGGCTACCACAAGCCCAGTTTGACCTTTCAGGATGGCGCTTTCTATTGAAGTGTCTCCCACGTCTGTAGAATTAATGGAGATTAATTAATCATGACTCTGTTCAGAAGTTGTCAGAGGCAATGGGAAACAAAAGAAACTAATTCAAAGAGTAAAAGCCAATTTTCATTGCATAGTATATCAGAGCTTCATTTCCATGAGATGATGCCAGAATCTTCTGAGTTTCTAGAAGGGACATCCTACTTGAAAACCCAGGTGCAAAAGGCCAAAAAAGCCAATCTCTACAAGACAGCAGAAGAAATAGCTAAGTCCTCAAAGGATGTTAATACTGTAGTTTTCTGTATATGACAAGGATCTCTCTTGCACTCACTTTATTTTGTGATCTCTCAGCCCCACTGCTCTGAGGAGAACAGTAAAGCAGGTCCTGTAAGCTCTCCCAAGGCCCTCGGAGACCAGCACTACAGTAAGGCTGGGATTAGCCCTTGGGGATTGTCCCATAAAAGAAAGCACTCTAAAAAAAAAGATGTCTTTGGGAGGTTTCGGCATAGGAAAACGAAGAAAGAAATATGCAGGAAGAGACAGTGTAACTCTGAAAGAATGAATTGCAACCACCCTTTGTGCTTGGAAACATCAACTGCAGGAACTCTCCTCCCTTTTCTCTTAGAAATGCAGCTACAAAATGCCACACAGCAGCACCACATGTCTGAATCCATCTGTGTCACCACCAAAGCATGTCCTTGGGTCTGCCTATTCATCTACAGGATACCATGGCATATGGTATCTATTGTGAACCACTATAGAAGAGCAAAGCACAATAAAAAGTTGAGTCCAACATGAGTGCTTATGTTTCAAAGTCCCTAAAATCTGAAATTTTCATCCACTGTCTTTTACTGATGCACGACCCCAACCATAGGCCAGGACAACAGCTTCCCGGCTGTGAACCTCTCCAAGAGCTGAAATCCCCTGACACCTCTGCTGGCAAGAGCAGTGACTGACCTGGCCCTGAGCAAGATGGTGGTTGTTTCACTGGTTAGAAACTCCTCTGATTACTCTGATTACTCCTCTGAAGTGTTGATCCTGCTCTGAGATCTACTTGAAGGGCAAAAGCATCCTTGTCCTCGAGGAGGTAGGTGGTGCACAGATCACCACTCCAGCAAGGCCGGGAGTGATCTCTGGTCCCACGCAGAGGAGCACATGCAGTGGACAGCACATTTCTAGCACCTTCTTGATAGCCAGCACCATTCTCTGTGGAATTAAATGCCACCTCTCCCTCTCCACGGGAGATTTTGCAAAGAAAAGAGGAGATTTGTGATGGTGAGACCTTCATTACTCAAGCCCGCACCACAGCTGGCAGCACCTACCACATTTGTCTATACAATTAACTACCACTGAATTTCAACACAGCAGTATTTCTACTTCCTCTTCTAGTTCCCTATTTCAAGCATAGACCTGGTGTTTAGAGCAGACAGCTCTAAAAACCTGTTTAGGGCAGGCAAGGAGGATACTCTGTTCTTGCCCAGATGTCCAGAGTTTGTTAGATTTCTGAAGGACTCCTTAGACATGTGAATCCAGCCTTGCTTCTTGCTGGAGGCACTGGGGAGAAGGCTGACACCTCCTTGAAGTTTTTAACCTGCAGCTTTCCAGGGACAGAGAAAACCTGCATGACATTTTGAGTAAAAAAAAAAAAAAAAGAGCACCATAAAAACTTTGTAGTTTAAGAAACTGCATAAATAAACTTGCCATGTGTTTTAACTGCTTGTTGAGACCAAAAAAAATCATTTTTTTTCTGTTGCTCGCAAGCTTTAATTCAATAACCTTGACAAGTGAAAAGCTGGAAATCCAGTCTCGGACACGCATTCGAGTCAAAGCTAGGTGCAAGGTTTTTAATTTTTTTTTCCAAATCACTGCTTCCTGCCTAACAAAAACATGGTCTGACAATATGTTGTGTTAAGATAAATGAAGAACCTAGTATTTTGAGGAACTGCAGAGAAGCTATCCATCAGACTTTGCTTCTGCAAACACTCAAGTGATTAAATGCACTGGCTGTTTATTCCTTAATAAGATAATAATAAGCTGTAATGGAATAGAATAATTGATATTTAAGCTGAAATGGGTTTAAAATAGAGATAAAAAAGAGTGCTTAATAAGAATTCTTATCTGTATGGATAACTGTAAGAAAGTCACATCAGAATGGATTAGCTATACGCATGCTTAATTCAAATTTGAAAATGTCATGTGAGATTTTCCATTGCTGTGCTTAAATTAAAAGCATAAAACTTTTTTTTTGTGTGTGTGCTTTGTTATTTAATAGTAATTTTAGGGCCATGTAATAGAGCTAGCCAGGCAAACATGGGAAAAAAAAACATAAAGTATATCAGTGCATCATGCGGAAAGGAAAGAGGTTATAAGAGGAAAAAATTTCCCTTCAAATGTGTGACTAACACACTGTGCTCTCTTGTTCTGCAAATTCTATTTCCTCACCCAGCATGTTTTGCCTAAAGATAGATATTAATTTATCTCTGACCACCGTAGCAGCCTTCTCCCAGCTACCTCCTTTGTAAGAACAAGGGCTTGCGCTCTAATGCTACTGAACTTTGGGGAAGGGGAGGTCTTTTATACCACGCAGCAGGATCTAAAGGAACAAGGTTAGCCCAATGTTGTGTATTTAGGCAATTAGAAAACATGCCAAGGTTTTCGAGAAAGCACATGGACATTTTATCCTGTTATCACTTATTTTGTCTGTTAGTCAATGTTCTGTGCATAATCAGCTAATTATCTTCTCCCTTGACAAGAAAATCCTTATAGCTACACAGGGAGTAACAGGAAAACCCTTCCACAATAGATTGTAGAAAATTAGATATGAAATCAGATGTCCTTCTGGCA
The DNA here is from genome assembly GCF_000705375.1 of Tinamus guttatus. The sequence goes on from NW_010580605.1 coordinate 9,683, forward strand.
AAAATCAGTATACAATTCCCTTTAATTGCACAGTATTTATGTCAAATGAACAGCTGGCCCAGGATCTAAAGCAAGCTCCCAAGACTTAGTAATTTGGAAAACAATACGTAAAATCTTTCCTTTCCCCAAAAGCACAGGAGAAACTCCACAAATCTCAGTTGCAGTTGATTTTCAACAAATACCAGATTTATCTTCCAACCAGGAGAAACAAGAGCTTCTGACTGCAAGACAAAACGAACTTCCAGGGCAGCTCTTGCCACTGTTGCGGATTCCCAGGAGTCTGTTCCTGTTGTGCTGCCTGCTGCAGGAGCCATCCCAGGACTTTGACTTTTTGCCCAAAGGAAAAGGAGGGAGCCCCAGAGTTGTGGGCTGAGAGATGGTCATGATGTCCTCACCTCCTCAGGAGAGGGCTGAGACATCTTCCTCTCCACAAACACGAAGAGCAGCCAGTGAAAGGCTCTTGTTTTGCAATCTCAGCTGCCACAGTGACTTCTGGATATACTCCCTTTAGCAACTGGGAAAAGAAAACAAGCTGCAATACACATCCCTGCAGTCAACAATCAAGAAAAGCCATGGATGTTTCATTATACACCTATTTTTGTGTGTTAAATATTTGCTTTTTCCAACAAGTCTGTAGAGGAAAATCATGTAACAGCTATTGGGCTGTTGTGTTGCGGACTGTGGTGTATGAAATTAAGCTTGTGTGGCAATTTGGTGAAACTGGATTATCAGCACTTGTTCAGCAAGCCCTGAATAATTCAGGGGTAGCTTTTCTTCCTGTGAATAATGCATTCAGTCTTGAAGCCACGCCGATAGAACCGTGATCGCATCACTGTAGATTTTCTACTCCACCTAACACTGGCAGTGATGCTTACAGATGTCTAATGGTCTTTGTTTGCAAAATTGCTCTGTGGGTGCTCTCAAAGTCAGCAACTGCAGCAGATACAGAATAGCGGTAACTGCAAATTAATAAACAGGAGGGACAGGAGCAGCCTTGTATGTCAGGAGGGACATATGAGGTTGAATTTGGCACTAGTGGCCAAGGCCTTAGGGTGGCCACGTGCCTTTAGGTCAACTTGGAGAAAGGACAACAGAAGCTCGCTTCTGCCCTGATGCACAATACAGACTACCTACAGCTGTATAATATTACTTAAATGCTTCCAAATACAATACTTTTCCAAACACCAAATGTGTTGTTTGCTTGATTTCTTGATAGAAAAGAAAAACGAGATTTTCTCTCTAATCACCTTTCTTTTGTCAATCGTCCTAATAACTTCTAAATCCATTGACTACTTTTAACCACAGTTGAAAGGGGGATAATGGTACTAACATATGATATTGTGTTTCTGCAAGTTTTGAAGAAACTAGCAGCTGGGAGAGACACCTGAATGAGTGGCCCGACTAAAGGAAAAGCTACAACGTGAGCTCAGCCAGTCTCTGCTCTCTCCAGCCCAGGTATCCTTCTCGTGGCCACGTGGCTCACGTTAGACATGTTAGACACCTGCTATCTGCACACTCAGGAGTCACAGAACAGGCTGCTCCTTGCCCAGGCTGGAGTTAAGAGATGTAGGAAGGAGCCATGGGTCTGCAACAGAATAGGAGACATGGGCTTTACGGACCTCTGTTGCCTCTTGCCCTCAGCAAACTCTTCCAGTATAAAGATATCCAGCTTGGACTGTAACACTCTGTAAAGGAGCCATCCCATTCTCAACCTCTCTGAATCTTTTGAGGATGGCAGATCAGAGCTAAATGAAGTATATCCAGGTGGCCACACCTCTAATATTTGCAGCTGTATAGCAAAGCTCTCCGTCCCTTTCCCAATAGTCTCTAGACACTCGTTTGCTTTCTGCACCATTGCTGAGCAACTGAGTTGATGCCTTCATGGCACAAAGAATGTGTTACTCCTCAGTGGAAATGTCAGCTCAGAGCCAATCATTTTATAATTTATGATTTTACGGCATACACATGAAATTAGGATTATTTTTCCTCATTCATTTACAGATACTGAACATCATCTGATTTTCTGCCTCATAGGATCCTTCCATTATTCTCCACATTTGGTCTCATCTTTATTGTCCAAAAATATGTAATGCTATTATTCATTCCCTTTCCCAGTTTGTTATGAATATATTGAACAGTGCGTTCAGCTTCCTTAGCCACAAAAACATTTCTTCTTTCCGCAAGTCATTCATTCTGCCCGTTCTATGCAAGTTGAAAGAACTGAATCTTGGAGAGGGATGAAAGCAAGAAATTGCAAAGTAAAAGATGTAAAGAAAAAAAAATGACCAGAAAGAAGCAGATTATAAGGAAAGTAATACAACAGGGAAAACATATCACATTTCTCCCATCCTCAGATTGACTCTGAGGGACACACACTACAGATTCCTCCTGGGTGCCCCCATTTCTGAGCAGTGGTGGGACAACACAGGACAAGCTCTCTGTGGCTGATGAGGGGATGGGATCAGCCAAGTACTTCTCTTGA
>NW_010580605.1:12202-47506 GCF_000705375.1 Tinamus guttatus
ATCCATGTCTGCACTCACGTCAAGAAAGGCTATTATCTTGCTTGCCATAAGTGAAATATTTTGAATGAAAAAATTGACATCCTAAAACCATCCAGACTCTGGCATCTTTACAAAGCTGCAACCATATCTTCCAAGGGAATCACTCAAGGCTGATTGATTGCTGAACGTTGCCTCTTCAGCCATCAAGCACACAGGCTCAGACTATTTTCCAGAGCACTGTATGAACTCAAGGAGGCGTTTGGGAATGCCATAGCTGTATTCAGGAGGTCAGCGATCCACCAGGAGCTGCACTTGCTCATCTCCCTTTCACAGAAAGAAGTCTGGGACTCTCTAGTTAGCCACTCTACACTACGAAAAGCAAAGGGGAGGTTGACCAAGATCTAGCACACGTGCCAGATTTATCCTTAGTGCTTTTGAAAAGCACCGGCCTTCAAACGTGTTGCCTTTCACAGTCTCAAGTCACCTCTCAGACATTCATCCACCTCCTCCTCTGACCCAAGGTTTCTCTTCTGCATTTTGTTTTGTCTCAGCCTGCACAGCTCCAGGCATCAAAGTTCAAGTGAATGAGATACTGGAATTAAGAGGAGAAAAATAAAGCGAAATTCTATGAGCGCATGAGATCAGACTGTATGATCTCAAAGCTGTGCTAAATCCCTAATGATAAAACCCCTAAATATGCCATATTTTAAGATCAAGTATCATCATAGCCATCATATTTAGAATAAATTCTCCTAAAAATATATTATTAATAAGCACAAATATTGCCAATAGCACATCTGACAAAAAACTTCAATAATTAATTTTTTTCTTTTAAATTTGTGTTTCTTATAGAACAAACCTTATAGAACTAACATCAAATAGCTATTTGTATCAAATACCTCTGGAATATTTCATTTATCTCATTTCCATTTGCGTTATTGCCATTCATTCAACTGATAATGTTTTATTACGCTTAGGAGACTGTAATATCTCTTTGGAGACACAAGTCTAAATGAAACACTTCGGGTCTTAAATGGAAGAAAAGTGGGTTTCCAGTTACAGACCCATAAAAATCAGCAGGTATCTAGTAAATATTTCCACTCAAATTAAACTACACTCTTCACCGGAAAACTATCCCACCTGCAGATTGGATTCACTCCGCTTTATAGTTATAGATACATGTGAACTACTGCAAATTACAGAATCATTACAAATGCCCACACCTAAGTGATTACCAGTTTGCTTTGATTATTCACCTCTGTTGGACAGCTGGCTTGCAGGACAGAAGAAGTGGGAAGCACATGGATCATATGAGTAAAACCAGCCCCCCATTCCCAAAAAACGTGGAAGGGACTTTCCACACTTATTCCCAGGAGCACTGCATGCCCGTTGGGTCTCTCCCAAGGGCTCAGCTGTGAGCAGCGTTGGGTTCTCCTGTCTGGTGGGACCCCGGAGACTCCCTCTTTCTCTGCTTTCTCCTCCTGTGCCATGATAATAACTAACAATACCTGCATTTTCATTTTGCCTCACTTCTTTGCTATTCATTTATTCATATTTATACCAAAAGCTACAAAGAGATTTTATAGCAGTTCTTCCAGAGATTTCAAAATTTATGAATAAAACTTAACCTCTCACCAATTTGCAAATCTCTCATCAAGACCAGGAGACAAGACACTTCCCTGCCAGTCACAGGACCTCTCTCTACTGCCGAAGGCCAGAGGCACACTATTCTCTTTCCAATTTTCTCAAGCACCTAAATATTTTTTTCTTTCTTTCTTTCAGTGAGATGGCCCAAACGGGCACAGGGCTTCACTGTATTAAATGCTGCTGGTCTCACGGGTTCTCACCTCTGGGTATGGGTTTGAGGACCATAGTCCTCACCACAATGCTCCAGGGGGTTGTTCCTAGATATATTAGATACCAACATTCTTAGCTAGGGACAGGCTCAACAACTATCTGAAAAGCCTCTGTACCCAGGAAAGGCACAACAGATGATTATCCCAAATGGAAATTTCTTCACAAAATAGTATCATCACCAGACTGAGGAACAGATTGCAATACCATTTGATTCTCTTGAAGCCTATGCAAAATCACGCACATCCTTGTTCCGTATTATCTCATTTGTTTACAATTTGTCACAAACACTTGTCGGTAACAATTTTCTAGTATTCAGCAAAACCAGCCTCATTTCACGCTGAATTTTAAGCGTTTAGCATTAAAGGTGTTCTCCAAAATGATGGGGAGGAAGGAACTTTCTCCTACAGTCCATCCCGCAGCCTGACATGCTAAGCAAAGGAGTGAACTGGCACGCAGAGAACCTCGGCCTCTGCCTTGCTTGCCAAAGGATTCCCACGCTGAAGCAGCTGGTCCCTCAGAGCCTCTAAGGACACACACAGAAGTCTTTGTTACAAATGAGAAAAGTATTCATACGACAGAAGTTTCCTGGCAAGTCCTTAATTTCTAGGGCTTGGATATTCCTGAAGCATTTTTAAGAATTATTTGCAAGTAAATGCAAGTGTTCCCCTTTCTCTGGTAAGATCAAGTTTGCAATCAGTAATGTTTAGGAGGCCACTTTCAAAGCCTGACCCCTGCAGTTCCTCCTGGTATCAAAAGATTTGGCAATCCTTAATTTCCTTTGAACTTGGGTTTAATTTCAGGCAGATATCTGAAGTAATCAGGTTCCTTAGGCCACTAAGCACTTTTGAAAATCCAAACCTGACCCCAAGTGAGCATCCCACAAGACACATTCACAGCAATTTCCAACCGCCTCGTCCTCCTCCCTGTTTGAGACCGTGACCCTTCCCTTGCTCTATCTCCAGCTCCAGCGCACGGCGAAGGCTTCCCCCAGGACCAGCTTGATGCCAACAACCCCCGTTCTCACTGGCTGGGCCTCAGCCCAAACAACAAGAGCCCTTCCTGAGCAAAGATCACCCATCCCTGGAGCTGCCAGGCAAGGAAATGCAAAGGGATCACCCAAAGGTCTCTCCTGCTCACCTGCATCATCCTGCAGCCAGTTCATGGTTTTTAGTACCCTCCGCATTCAGGCTCCCTGCACAATTTGTGCCAGGTTTGGGCCCTGTTATAGGGAATTCACGGTGCCTCTTGAGAAGGCCCCTAAGTCCTAATCATGTGAGAAACTTGAAATCTAGGACCTGAAGACAGACAGCTGGGGAGAGAGTGAAAAAGCACATTGTGCATCGTGTCACCCCCTGGTTTGCCCAGGGTCACCCTGGCTTTGGGTGAGGGTTTCCCCAGAACTAGTCAGCTCAGCTGTCGGGTGCCTCCCCTGCACCGATGCACCACGTAAGCATTACACAGCAGCAAAGGAATAAAAAGCAAAATTATTCCAGATAATCAGGGACAATTTGCAGTTAAGTTTTTATTTGTTCCAATGATTTTAATCTAGGAGCTTTAAAATCTCTTTGTGTTCAAAACATGTGTTTCTTATCAAATATTCACATTAAGCTGATGACGTGTAGCAGCAGTTATATAAAAAACACTCTCCACTTTTTTGATTTACAGTAATAAATATATTCAGTAGGAAATTCTCTTCTCCAGCTGCAATCCCACAACCCACTCACACATTAATTATATTGTTAGAATGCTTGGAACCCAATATTACTATTTAACAGATGTTATTTTATAAGATCCTATTGCTAACATCTTTTTGACCTACATTACAAGTAGTACCAGTCTTTACCTTATACCCACCTCCAGGCAACCGTAAATTATATCTCTTCCCAGCTGCACTTTAAACTATAATTTAACACTGACGCTTTTTGAACATGGTGAAAATAAAATTCTTTAGCTTTCTTGCCTCTTCCCTCCAGACAACAAGCAATGCCCACTCCTGTTGCTGTTGTCTGCATAGCAGAGAGAAACCACAGTCTGCCAAGCTGAAGGGACTAATATTCTCCAGCACTGATTAGAAAACAACTGTTCTCAGGAGGAGAACAGCCAGAGGGCAGCGATAAGGTTAGGTGGCTTCAATGAGATCAACCTGATTTGCAGGAGGAGAGTTACTTTGCCCCAAGCCCTGCAAGCTATAGGAGGATCAGGCTGCTTTTCTTGCATGTGCTCCAAGTAACTCGTTCCGCAGAGAGCAGCTTTTTGGCTGGCAGACCCTGCAGCTGTTGTAAGCCCAGCCTGCTCACAGAGAGGGCTGACGTGGAAAGCAAACAGTGTATGAGATACACATTAAAAAAAAAAAAAGGGAAGGAGAGACACAAATAAGCAGCAAATCAGGGATGCATTTAACAAATAACAGAGATACCAGTCCCGTTTACTGCAGAAGAGGCACAGCAGCTCAGCAAGCTCTTCTAGGAAACCCCTCCAGATGTGCCATGTCACATACACACATAACTACAGTGCGCACGGCGTGCTATTTTCAGAAGCTTTTCTCTCAAAGGTCACTAGGGGAGACAGTGTCAACAGCTTGCTAAGAACAAGTTCAACAACATCCCCTTGTCCGCCAAGCTAGTCATCGCACTGCAGTTTACCCAAATTCAGTTAGAATTGTTGTGAAGTGGCACATATGTAGCACAAGGTCAATGGTTACCATCTTAAATTTCAATTAATCATGTTTCTTGAATTGTAACCCAATTTGTATGCTCATCTAAAGTAATGTATAGTCATGTTTCCCTTACTAAGAACTAATGTAACGCCCAAGTGGAGTATTGCATTATGAAGAGTCAGGTGAGAGGCTGCTCTTCTCCATGCCTCTCCAGGAAGAGTACACTAAGTGGAGCTTCAAGAGGTGTCACCAAGAGAAAAATGCTCTTCTCTTCTGTGAAAGGTGTATACCACAGCCATTCATGTGCTCACTTGACCTTGTAGATTCTTGCCTTGAATTCATCATCTAGGTTAAGACTGCTCCCTTAATTAAGTAGATTAAATATGAGCTCTGAAATAGGCATGCTAATGAAAATGGTCCCATTTGAAATCAGTTGGAAGTGGAATTTATTAATTTCTATCAAAAAAAAGGCTGCCTGCCTAAATGTCTGTAAAGCTTTTAATATAATATAGTTGGTTTAATATAATATAGTTGGTTCATTTGATAAGATTCTGAAGCATCACTTCTTATCTCCTCTCAGTTCCTTAGAATTAAATTCCTAATCCACCTTCATTCCCTTACCTTCTCTCCTATTGACTCCTCTTTTTTTCACCAACAAACACCATTTTTAACACCCAAATCTTTTTTATTCTCACACACTTTCCTCCTTTGAATCCTGCCCCCGCTTCACCACTGGCCTGTTACCTTTGTTAATTTTGCCAGGTGACGACTTCTGCAAACATTCCCCCCTCCCTCCTACTGCACTCAGCATTCACTGAAAGCAGCTGGACTCAGCACAGTGCTGAAATGGCACCTATTTTCTTGTCAGCTGCCAAACTGATTTTTAAAAGCATCACAGCTCCCCCTTGCTGGTGTGAACCCAAATATCTCATGGCGCCAGACTTGGCTGCAATCAGCCCCTGACCATCACTGACGCTGACAGCTCCCAGTATGAACAGGTTTCTCCAGCAAACCCCTTCACTCCTATGATTACAGGCTAAACCACCTGATTAATGAGGGGATCTGCAACCATGAGAGGACACCTGAGTGCACCAGGTTGGCAGGAAACACACGGCAAGATAACAGAGAAGGAAACCTCACATGGTCTCAATATCATATGATTAAGAAGGAACTGCACTGGAATCTATCATGTTTCTGATAGAAAAGCCATCTTTCCTATGTTGTAAGAGAGAGCCTTCTGTCTACCCTTGATGCATAGCCATGCATTCATATATGTGCTTCTCACATTGTACAGAACGACACCAACAGCCACTGGCCTGAGGCTCTGTCATTTTTTCAAAGATTTTCACAGAAGTGTTGAAAGAGTTTTCATTGTTAATGTGTTTGGATACAAGCAGCCAGATCTGCTTCAAAGTGCTCAGAAGACTTGACATGCCATTACCCATTTCTGTCCCAACCTGGTGTCCCAAGCTGTGCAGAGCAGAGACTGTGACAGCAGCTTAGCAAAGAACCTGAGCTGCTTTTCCTAAAGTCACTTTAAAAACACTGGGGCAAATCCCCAGCATAGATGATGCCCCATGTTATTTCAGGCCAAGAATGCAGCAAGTTCCCTCCTTCTCCAGTGAAAGACAGCAGCTTTTTTGCTGCTCGCCAACAGAAATATAAGACTGCAAATCTCATAGCACAACCAGAAATAATGCCCTTATTTTTATTTTAATAGTGTCTAGCCTTGAAGGTAAAAGACATTATTATAGTTTTGGGTTTGCTCCAAATGTAAAAAAGAGTAATGTTAAAATAAACTGTCTCATTTATCACTACATTCATCTCTTCACCATCAGCACTGCAGGTCATGAATCTTCCTCAGGTATCAAGATGATGGTCTTGATAAGATAGTCTTGATAAAACAAAGAATGACAGCAGTTAAGGAAGAGGAAGCAGGACAGCCCTAGGAGGTATTGGCAGATCTGCAGACGCCCAGTTCACTGGGCTGGGTCACAGTATGACCCACAGGAATGACCTTTGCTGGCTCCTTTCGTCCCAGGATTCACGTTTCCCGGCAGCAATCCTTGGGACACAGCACCACAGCAATCACGCACTGCATCATGAAGGCACCATCCAGTTTCAAGAAGCTAGAAAGCTGGCCATAAAAGGCCAAAAATTGGCAAGTTTGGATCTTCCCTTCCTACACCTGCAGTCTAGAGGTTGGTGCAGAGCTTAAAGTTAGTTAAACTCCCTCTCTACAAGCGAAGAGACACAAATACCTTCTGGTGAAGTCTGGCTCTCTTTCTCAGTGGCTCAGAGAAATAATTTATAGACAGCCACAGTTAAGAGAGACAAGTCATAACCTTCAAACAGATTGACAAGCTGATGTGCTGCAGGTTCTTCAGCAAAGTGAAGTGATGAAAATGCCAGTTTCTATAAATTGGTTCACTATTCTGTGGTCAGCAAAACCAGGCAGTTTCCTCTTGTGGGTTGAACATATAACAGTTCTTGAAAATCATGCAAAAATGCTAGAAAGGACAAAAAAAAAGGGGGGAAAAGACAATAAAATAAATATCAATGTTAAGATACAAGCAAATACACTTTTTCCTCAACTATTACTATCACTTCTGCTAATACCAGGATGCTAAAAGAAGAAATTGAAAGGGGTTAGGAGAAATTCAAACATTTTAAATTAAAATTAAAATCTAATTGTACACATAAGACAAATCAGAAATAACTACTTAGTGTTAGAAGTCAGTAAGACTGGAAGCAGCATGGCAAGAGAAAATGAAGAATATTTGCACTGTGCAGTAAGGGAAAAGTAGAAGCAGTAAAATTCTCCTATGCGGTATAGCTGTCTTGTGGCATTACTTGCCATACTCCAGCCTGTGATGACGTGCAGCTCTCACTGCAGCACAGGCTATGCCTGTGCTTTCTGGCAGGCACAACTCTTCGTTAACTGGTTCCCAATTCACAGCTGGGCTGTGGTTTAGCTGTTGACTGGGAGCCAGTTATGTCAGAGCAGCTGAAGTGCAGCCCTTGTCAGCAAATAGAGCTTCCATGGGCAGAGATAGTGCCACAAACTTCATTTCAATGTCATGTCTAACCCGCTGCTCATCACTGTGTGATGAATGTACATGCTCTATTTTCAGTAGCATGTACATTCATCACACAGTGTGCTATGGCACTATGAAAAGCTGATGACTTTGCTCTGTGTTATACCCAGCCTTACTGATTACACATGGGCACCACAGTCGCAAATAATTAACTCATGGAGCTGGGCCGGATGATTTAAATACAGTTCATCTCCACCATTTCTGTAACAAACTACATGAAAAAGGTCTCTGCCATAGCACTTGGACTCCTCCACCCCCAACATGTGTAAAATCAATGCCAGTATCAGAAAGCAGGAGCAGGCTGCATGCTCAGTTCAGGGAGAGGCAGCTATAGGAATAAATATGAAACCAGCGTGCGCACAGTGCACAAAACTGCATGAAGAACCAGCTGCTGCACTGTCTTAACAGCCTTTATCCCCCTACGAATGATAGTCCCCCTACATGTGATATTAGTTCAAAAACTTGCTGAGTATCGTTTTAGCACATAGTAACAAAAATATACTCCATCGTTTTCAATAACCATTTACAGTGACAAGTACAAAAACAGAAACAGCAACTGTTGCTCTGTCACAGGCTGACTGCACATATGGGGATGGCCAGAATTTACCAAACAAGAAAATATAATGATCAAGAAAAGATATGTGCAAAATTCATCATTTCTATTTTCTGCCTTGTCAGCCTAAATTAGAGTGAAGTCAGTATAGGACATGCTCCAAAGTGATTTTCATCAGCTGGAACATGGAATAACCATTTTTCATCTTAAATGGGATTGTTAGGATGAAAGATACTGGTTTAGATTGAAAAAAATGCTTTTGTACTTTTTTCAATATTTTAATGAAATTAATAACTGTTCTTGTACCTCTGCAAGAGAGCGTTCCTCTCCTTTCCAACCTCCCTTCTTCCACAATTACAGCAGTTACATCCATCGCCATCTCACTGCACGTGTCCCACAACGGCAGGAGAACCCCACATGACTGAGGGAGGAGGAGTCGCAGCTAAGAACTGCCCCAGAGGGGCAACTGCAGAAAACTCACCCAAATCTTCATGTTTCTTTAGGCCAGAACTTTCAGCACCTTCAATAATTTCGATTTCACTATTTGCTACTCAGAACCACACACCACTGGCCTTTCTTCGGGCCCACCTTATATCACAGCAATATTCAACACCACCAAGCCAACAGGATTTAATAACTCGGTAGTTAGAAGCACACTACATGTTTTTGTTGGCTGTAGCTCACACGGCTCAGGGAAACAGTTCGCTTTAAGTTTCTGTTCTTCAGGCAAAATAAGTCACAGCAGAGAGCCAAAGAGCCCTGCTGTTGTGTCACTTGTGACCTCACATTCTGTGTCACAGCAGCTAAAAGAAAAACAAAAAGTTGTAATTTGCTGCCCACGTGCAGTGTCATGGAGAACAATCACCAGAATTAAGGGATTCTTCCCTGCTGGAATGTTTCTATGGAAGTCATTTGTTTGCCTGTCATCCCGCTCACTACCAGGCTACTCCACTTCCAATTAAAGTTCTCGGCTTTCTTTACAGCAGTAAACAGTTTTACCAGTCCAGCTAGCTATATTTCACTTCCAAATAAGCCTTCTAATTTCATGCCTACTCTAATTTCCACATGTAACTATTGCAAAGGTGACAAACAGCAGGCTGGGGAATCAAAAATTGCACAACCCTTGAGCAGAGACAGGGAAGGAAACTACAACGCACCCCAAAGTGTCAGCATGGCACACAGAATGTGAGAGAACAGTAAGAATTAACATAAACACTGTATTTTTGGCCCAGGGACTCTAAGTTGGTCACATCCTGAGCAAACCTACCCTAGCATTAGCTAAGACAGAAGGGAGGAGATGGAGAAAAACTGCTGATCCTTTCTTGTTTCCTGGCATTCTCTTCTACTTAACTATTAAGTAAAACATAGCACAAAAGTGCCAGCCAACCAACTACAGAAGTCTCAAAAATTCCACCTGATGCTCAAAGAGGCGAGAGTTGAGTTCATCTCACCTACCATTACAAATCTATATTCTATTCCTCGGACTCTAAGCTACTAAATCCAAGCTTCAATTTTAGCAAGCAGAGATACATTGGTGTTTGCAGAGTGCGACCAATCTCTTCCTGAAATGGAGAGCCCAAATACATTACAAAAGTGAGTGCTGGACACAGAGGGGTCATGGGTTATGTAATGAGGATGAAGATGTCCAGTTACAGCAACTCAATTCGCAAAACATCTGTGAAAACAGCCCTGAAGTCCACAGCATGGCCTGTAGAAACACCCTGTGAAATTAAATTTTGGGCTGGCAAGGACTTTGTAATCTTCAAGCTTGGAGAGAAGCCACAGATGTCCTGCTGAGGTTAGTGGATAGTTATCCTAAGAGATGCTGTGGTTTCCAGTGTGGACATGAGCAGTGAGGAGCCCCCTCCTCACTGCAAAGCAGCTGAAGGAATTTGCAAATCAAGATCACACTCCCTCACACAGCATCACTGGTTCCTGGGGTATTTTCTGCAAGAAATGGCCCAGCTCCCTGTCCTGCAATTCCAGCGCTCTCGCAGGGGGACAAGGGGTTCAAGTAGGAAAAGCAACATTCTTGGCGGTTCCCACGTCAAGTGAGGCAAGCAGTTATCAAGGGAAAACCAGGCAACAGATAGAATCACTTGCAGAACTGCATTAAAATCTATACTGAAACTTCACAGAAACAGGATGTTTCCCTTTCCCTTTTAAGATATAACCTTTGATAACTAGACAATTCTATTGCAAAGATGAACCACCTGCGATAATTCTCCATTCATTCAAGGGTATTCAAAAAAACGACTATTTTGCTAACATTATCCTCCAAGAGTTGCTTCTAGGTGAGGATTATTGATGGCTCAATAGCCAAGAGGCATCGAAAAGCCAAGCTGGGAGAGGGAGTCCACACCAGCTCGTTCTTCCAGTCTCCTAGAACATTAAAAGAACTTGGAGGAAAAGAGAACAGCAGCAAAGCAGAACAAATACAAACCTCAAATCCTGCTTTTTCTTTTTTAACTGATGTTCCATGCAGTCCCACAAAGGGAAAATGAGACAAGAGCACCACTCCTCTCCCTTTCCTCCTTGTTCGTGCTAGGATGTAACCACACGCTGCTTCCAGCAAAAACAGCAGCACCGCTCTGCAAACAGATCACCAAGGCAAATCCAAGCGGAGCAGTGGGCAGACAAGAACATGCTCCATGGCCTTGCATACCCACCAGGAAAAAGCATAAGGCCCTTCTCAGAATCAAGGCTATAAACTAGCCACTTTCTGAAAAGCACAAAATGAAGAAAACAAAATGGAGTGACAACACATTAGATTAAAATCTCAATTTAAAACGTGTATGACTTTTCATAGCAGCTTAGACTTCGCATGCTACTTCTTGCAGTAATAACCATTAACAGCCACAAAGAGGTGTTAGACATGACGGTACAACCTGCAGCAGGAAGCTATTAAACGGGACTTGATGGATGGACACAGGAAGAGCTCGGTGTCCATCTAGTGCCCTTCTCCTCAGGCATGAAACTATGCAAAACTCTGTTCATTAACTGTCAGTGTAAAGTGAAAGTGGATGCCAGATGCATTCTCAGTGAAATTACTATTAAATCCTGAATTTTAAGACTCCACCTTGAAAATGAACAGCACACTTGACTTCTTGAAAAGAAAAGCCACTCACCAAACGCTAACTAGCTGTTTTTAACATTTGCAGTTGGAGACAACTCTAGCCTGGACCATAAGTAGATTCTGAAAACGGAAGAACAACACAAGCAAACAGATCCAGGTTTCAAGTCAAGTCTTTGTGACTCCAAGAACAGGGTCAGAAAGGACATGCCCAAGCTTCTGGGTGGCAGAGCTCAGAGGGTGGTGACAAGCGGTGCAGAGTCTAGTTGGAGGCCTGTAGCTAGCGGGGTCCCCCAGGGGTCAGTCCTTGGTCCAGTCCTGTTCAATTTATTCATCAATGACCTGGATGAAGGCACAGAGTGCTCCCTCAGCAAGTTTGCTGATGATACCAAACTGGGAGGAGTAGCTGATACCCCAGAGGGCTGCGCTACCATCCAGAGGGACCTGGACAGACTGGACAACTGGGCGGTGAAAAACCTCATGAAATTCAACAAGGCCAAGTGCAAGGTCCTGCACCTGGGGAGGAATAACCCCAGACACCAGTACAGGCTGGGGACCGACCTTCTGGAGAGCAGCTCTGCAGAGAAAGACCTGGGTGTCATGGTGGATGACAATTGACCATGAGGCAGCAGTGTGCCCTTGTGGCCAAGAAGGCCAATGGGATCCTGGGCTGCATTAAGAGGAGCGTCTCCAGAAGGTCGAGGGAGGGGAGCACAAATGATCAGGGGCCTGGAACATCTGCCCTATGAGGAGAGACTGAGGGAGCTGGGCCTGTTCAGCGTGGAGAAGAGAAGGCTGAGAGGGGATCTGATCAGTGTCTATAAGTACCTCAAGGGAGGCAGTGAGGAGGATGGTGCTGGCCTCTTGTCACTGGTGACCACCGACAGAACTAGAGGAAACGGCCACAAACTGAAGCACCAAAAGTTCCACAGGAACTTAAAGAAAAATTTTTTAACAGTGAGGGTGACAGAGCACTGGAACAGGCTGCCCAGAGACGTTGTGGAGTCTCCTTGCCTGGAGATCTTCAAAACCTGCTTGGATGCCACCCTGTGCCACGTGCTCTAGGTGACCCTGCGTGTGCAGGGGGGTTGGACTAGATGACCTCTAGAGGTCCCTTCCAGCCTTAAGCATTCTATGATTCCATGATTTTAATGTAGCTACAGCCATAGCATCATCTAGATGATTGTTTTTGCCAGAAAGGAGAGACTTCTCAAGTATCTTTGTTAAAAATATGGTCTCTTATCATGAAAGGGCCAGACAACCAAAGGAGAACCCACTGGCTCCTTTTCAAATGGTGTACCAGACATCAAAGGAAGACACTCCCTTATATTGTAGGAGTTTAATTCCCAACATAGTAAAAAAGTCTGATACAAATCAAAGCCTTCACAAGACTCAGTCCCAGGGACAGCTGAGCCATTAACAGTATCTTTGGATCTCTCCATTCCAAAGGTCTCTGCCAGAGTAAAATTCAGAACCAATCCAGGCAACAAACTAAAAAGTCCACTATCATTTATTCCTGAATGTACAGGGTATCCCTGAAGGTACATGCTGTTGTAGGGATATATAGTTTAAATGAGTACAATTTGATTTATACAGAGGCAGCACAAGGCAACTTCAACAATTTCTATTGCTTTTATAAGCTCCCTGGGGACAGTGAGCAATATTAGGCTCAATCAGGAGTTTCCCATTCTTCTAATTCCTATGGCCAGCTTCACTTGGAGAAGACCAAGAAAGACTTTAGCTAGACTTGCCCAGAACAGTCAAAACAAAAAGGAATGCTATTATGCTTTTAACTCGCGAATGCAAGGGTAGACTGTACCCTAACAGCACAGGTCAGGAGAGCTCACTTCTTACAAAAACAAAACCACATTTATCACACTGAGGCTTTTGTCTCCTCTTCCAAATTCTTCAAGGAAGAACATGGGGAAAGGCTGGTCAGAAAGCAAACTAATCATTCCCCCTTTTTTTTCGGTACCATCAAAGCTGTTTAACTGAAGAAACACTATGGAAATAAAATGTCATTAATCACCCCTCCTCTCTCCAAACTTGCTGTGGGAAGGCTCTAGGAAATCCAGGTGCATAAGAAAGACCCATTTCTGGCCATCTACCTATGCTGAAGTTGATACCAAATCACCTGAGCCTTTAAACTGGTAATCATTAACTAGTACCGCTAGCTACCACGCTTGGCGAGCATGGCAATTAGGAGGAAACAGGCAGCACCATCGTCACGAAGGCCGGTGGGAGTTCTCATCTTCACAGCCATCTGTAGCTGTAATTAAGAGCACACAAAATGCTGTGGGTGACACACTTGGGTCAGAGTTTAATCAGGTGAATCCATTTCTTTTTTGCTGCAAGAGGCCTTACTTTGGCATCATCTATTTATGGGACCATACTATGTGCCAGCACTCCTCACAGTCTGCTGCTACTCGAGACTACTGGGCCAGATTACACATGTGAGGCTCAAAGTTTGCTCTGCTCACCTCCTAATGACCACATCGCTCAGCATGGATGACAGGGAAGGGCGGGCATAGGAAAACACAGTTCTGTCCAGCCAGTGGGTAGGATTTGAATAGGAGGGTGCATTTAACTTGGCTTTTAAATTCCTGTTTGCTCAAAACCCTTGTTTCCCTCCACACAAGGCTGTGTTGAAGCTCCATTCCAAATACCAGCAGTCCTGGCAAGACCTCAATAAACAATAAATAAACAATTTAAAACAGGAGCTTGAAGTGGTGTTAAGAGCATAACTGCAACACTGGACAAGCTCTAACTAGTCTCTTAACATTTCAAGCTAAAGTGTTACAGAGCGATGAGGTTGCTCTCAGAGCAAGACAGTAATTCTTCAATTCTATTAAGGCCTGTAGTTTAGAGAGTGTCCTGCTGCCAACTAATCATCAGAGCACATAAACCATGAGACAGGGAAGGCAGCACGTTGGCAGCAACAGACCATTTGAACGGCACTTATGGAGAGTTCTCCTATCCAGTGCAGTCACAACAGGGGAAAAATAAAGGTCAACAGCCCCATGTTGTCAGAAAGAGGTTAGACCATCACTGCAATACTGAGATGCTTTACTCAACTCTTCTTTATGAACACCCATCCATGAAACGGATTGAACGAGCCCCCAAAGTTCGCAGGGAGTTCCAGAAGCCTTAGTTGGGATACAAAACACAGTTATTACACACTACTAAGTGCAGGTGGACTTCTGACTAATATTAATCACAAATGCTGTCATTTTTACCATGCAAACATTTTAATTGTTCAAGTTGTTCCTCTTCCAAGCATGGAGAGAATTACATTACCAGAAGGACTATTCCACAGTGGTACCGCATACGAAATGACCAGTGACTTCCTATAGCTTCTGTAATAAATGTCTGTTTTGTTAACTGAGGTTAAATACCCACAGGATATTATTAACATTTCCCCTCCAGCAACTGGTCTAATAAAGAAACACAGAATATATTTGCTGTAGTACAAAAGTTTACAGAAAGTTGGACAATTTAATTGAAGACAATACAAAATATGTTGTCTGAATTCAAATAATTTATGCAAAAGTACATGAATGATGAAAACATTGGTGAGAAGATTTGGGGATCCACATTATCAGATGCATGTTCTTTACTTTCTTTCCCTGCCTAGAGTTCACATACAGTCAAAATACATTTATATTTTAAGTTACAGTAAAAGACAGCATTGCAAAAATAAACACAATTTCAGGTATATCAGCCCTTTAACATGAATATTTCCTGTTAATACAGGACGTACTTGATAGAAAAATCCAAGTGCAGTAATACTGAAGTCTCTGAATAAGCCTGGTCGTGTTTGGTTTTTCCTTTTATTGGGTAGGGAGAACAGTCAACAGAAAGCAAAGAGAATTTTAGTGCTCAATTTTTCAATTTTGTGTTTTAAATAGCATATCCAGAGCATGGGTTGCTTTCACCTATTTACCCGTGGAAAAAACAAACAAACAAAAAAACCACCGACCACCTTCCTTGCCTGGAGACTCAGGGTATGGAAGAGGCACAGATCTCCCACAGGAAGCGTTGCCACATCCATACAAAGGTGGATCCTGCAGACAAAATGAGCTACCCCAGCTGTATTCTGGATGGCACCTTGGCCCCAGCGAGCACTTTCTCCCAGCCTCCAGCATAGGCACAATTCCACTCAAATCAGGGGTTACTTCCTTATGCTTGTCAAATACTGACACCCAAAGAGTCACTTTCATGACTAAGACATCAAGCAACAGGCTGAAACACCCAAGATTCCTTACCACATGTCACTTGCCCTCCACATTTTTGTGGTCAGCTAAACGGTTAACAAGGAAACACATGATTAATTTCTTTAAAGATATTTTAGTTGTTTCTTATTAAAAGCATTGGTTGCAGTACAATAGTTTGACATACAATAACAAAAACATACTCGGTTTACATGCACAAGCCATCAAACAATAACAGTGTCTGTCCTATAGGCGTTCTAAAACAGACCCTACTATGACAGCTGACACTCAGCTCTCTGATTGTTCATATGAGTTCTCAAAACGTGATGAAAAGAGTGTTCCAGTTAACAGAACAGCAAAGAACAGAGGTTTGGCCATTGCTGGAAGATTCCATAAAGATGCCAGTATCATAATGGGAGGCAGTGTCGGTATTACTATATCTACAACTACAAAAAAAAAGGTGTGCAAAGTTGTTTTAATGTTTATCCCAGCTTAAAAAAATGCATGGGAAATACTTACAGCTTTGAATAGAAACATATCGGAAAACAAGAATACATACGCAGCAGAGGAAAAGTTAGAGTTTAAGGCAAGACAAATACATGCAGTGCTTCAGTAATTAGGTTTTTAAAGAATCCATAAGAGCAGCAGTCAGCAATTCATTGGGGTGCATTATTTTCCAGCAGGATTTTTTTTAAAAGCTTCCAAATTTGAAAATGCTAGTGTTCATGTTCCACTCTTTCTTGCCTAGATGAGATTTTTTTAAACTTTACAGTTTGGTCCAGATTGTCATGGTTTAACTTACAAAGATCAGTATTTGCTATTAGGACTACTCACTGCAAGTTTACAAAATCTGCTTTTCAGAAAACAGATGCAAGTGTCACCTTTATTAAAGATGTTGAAGTTTCTGTACTGCTGTTATGGTGCTTCTAGAAATGATGGCAGTGAGATTTATGAGAACTCAGATTTATGACTGAGATCCGCTCTGTTAAACAAGTGCTGGGATTTTAAAAACAACATTTCTTTCTAGGTTTCAAAAGAGTTAATAGCTCTAACAATAAGACTCTCAAAGTGCCCTAGCTGTGCCCTTGCTTCTGCTTTTCAGTGACTTTTCCAAGTGGTATTCAGACAGGCAAGAAAGCCTCTCGTCTCTAATCACCAACCATCAGTTTAAAATTATACTATTGGCAAGTCAGATCTGGAAATAATATGAATATTCAACATGATAGTTATAATCCTAATTCATTCATGATTATATAAAAAAGCACAATTATATGCGACCTCACTGTCAGATCTATGATATACCAAGTAAGACTGCAAAAATAAAAGGCAAAAAAGGAAAAAGGCCCCAAGTCTCCATTTCTTTTCTTTCCAAAATTTCTCACAGCAAAAATGTAGCAAAGATTTAATCTTGAATACAAAGTTATAGTCTGAAAATCAGGTCCTCTAATCCAGACTGCTGGTACTTTTTACTGTATTATCATTTCAACTGAGCCACTTATTATAAACTCTCAATGCCTGCACTTATTTATACCCTGTGTTCCCCAGCCTTGTCCACCTATATCAATTATTCACACTTTATTTTACATAGAAGAATAAATAATGCTGTGGTTTCTGTTTCTGAATAGGAAGAGGTCTCAATTATTGTAAACCATGTTACAAAAAAAAAAAAAGAAAAAGCTCAGGAAGAATAACTAAGGATGCTTCAACTGAATTATCATTGTTCACAATGGGAAAAAAAGGTATGGACATGATGGAATAGGAGGTATTAAGACACCAATCTGGTTTTGTCAAAAACAAACCTGTTGAAGAGACTACACTGGAAACACTTACCTTGTAAAGGCATTTAAATGATGATCTCAGAATTAGTAAGAATTGTAAAGAAAAATGAAAACTAAACTGTAATTCATAGGTGAAATATCCATTTTAAAGGCAGTGAAAAATGGTGGCTGGTGAGGGGGCAACCAGTCATCTTGCTGGCTTCAAATCGTCCTCCACTGACCCCCTCAATACTCTGCATTAAAGGACCTGATGAACAGCAGTGAAATTTCTGCCATGCAATTACAACTGCTAAGCAACTAATAGACAACTCAAGAGTGATACTGTCATCTATGGTAGATCATTAAAATAAAAATCCATTAAAGAACAAGGTCAAAAGGGGAAGTGGTAAACATTTGCTGCCATAAGTGAAAACACTTCAAAAATTTACATTAAATAAAAAGCTAAATGGTTTCTTATAAAAAGAAGTACTGAACACGACAAAGCCACAATAAATTAGTGTTTCCATAAAACGACATGCTGAAGGTTTTGATCCCAAGTCTATACATTTTTTTTTACTGTCTGTTAATTCCTAAATGTTGACGGCATAATTGAATAATTGAGGTACATTAGTTTACATTTGTATATGTCTTGTAAAAACGTTAATTTTTTTCTTCCAGTTTTTCTTCCTCATCGGCAAAGAACAACAAAGGAAACATTCCTAAAATGCAGCCAATGGTCACTCCAATAGCTTTACCCTAGAGAAAGGGGGAAAAAGAGAACAAGTTTCTCACTGATCATTTGTTACTTATTTTCTGTGTAGTAGCACCACAACCAGAAACACAGACCCTTCTTTCTAGCTTTTGGTTGGGAGCCACATTTTACTCAGCATGCAGATTACAAACACAAGGGAGGCACAGGTAGTTATATGGAAAAGTGACAGGATCAGAAACAGCATATGCTATGATAAAAGACAGTTGCAAATAAAGATGATGGAGATGCTGGGCACGACCCACTGAGAGTTGATTAAGAAAAAAGAAAAAAAAATCCACCTCCAGAAAAACAATCACTTAAGGTGTTTGTTGTTTAGAAATAGATTAGAAAAGATTTCACAACTGAATGTAGATGTAAAGGTGAAAAGAAACAAGAAAAGCAGCATCCAAACCACACCTCTACCAGCTGTAGGTGGATGGCATTGAAAAGCTTAAGATAGGCTAGGGGGTAAATATTTAAAAGACAAAAGAAAAAAAAAGTATTAAATAAATAAATAAAAGGGTCATATGGGCTAAGCCACTCAAAAGTCCTTACAATAGAGGCCTCTCCCCTGCTCCCTGCCTTGCTATATCACTGCTAAAAGCAAACTTTTTCCCTGAGCCTTTCCTGAGCAAATGCTATTTCTCTTTCTCCAAACCTGCAAAGAGATTTTTTCTCCCCCTAGAAATTTTCACTCTTGGAAAGTGAAAGAAATACCTCAGCACTAGACATCATAGTGTTTATTTAACCACAAGTGACTTGGTATAAAAATAAACCACCACTCATTGCTGAAGTGGGACTGTTCAAATGTTTAAATGTTAAGGAAGCAATCATCCTGAAAATGTATCCACAAGATGAATATCTCATAAATAAGCAAGTTGCTATAGACCTTGGTAGTATTGAATATTAATTTATCCAGATAAAAGTTAATTTAATTTCCAAGCTAATTATAAAATATTAGAAATGAATATATACTAGTACTGATATATTACTAATAAGTACTTGATGAAGAATATATAGGATTAAAACTGCCAAGGGTGATAAGAGATACATACTGTCATAACTTTCAAATTCACTATCTGTCCACTGTAGCTAAAGTTCAACCAAGGGATCTGCACAGCGTATGTCAAGTCAGGGCAGAGATAATCCACACTGCCAGTTACTCATGGCTTATCTGAGACAAAACCACCCATGTCCAGAACAGACCAGTCTCATAATGCTCCCTGAATAAGCTCATAGCCAAACCTGCCAGCAAATCTTCAAAATTTTAGTGGTCTTAAGTATTTGAGGGCAAAAAGAACAACAGCAAAAAATCACTAGGTATAAACAATAATAGATAATAATAAAAAGGAGCAAAAAAGCATAGTTCCACATAAATCATCCTGAAAAGACATTTACCAAATGTGCACTGAGACGCGTTTGCCACATGTCAGCTTGTTTGGGTGTCAGGTCAGGAATTGACAGACCCAGCCTTGAAGCTAAAGCTTCTACATAACCTGCAAGACTGGAAAGACAACAAAACAAGAACACATGATTTAGGATCTGAAAATGACTTAAAGTAAAAATTGTTAACTGTTTGAATTAACAAACTTCAATAATCAATAGCTTTTCCTTCAGCATGCACAATGATCAAGCCATCAAAAGGCAAATACAGGAATGTATGCAAAATATGACTGAAGGCTGAAATGTAATTTAAATGTAAATTAATTCTCTCACTAATTTAGTATGCAATACTTCCAGAAGAACTTTATGCAGTATGACAAAACTGGCCTGAATGCCACTGCTTTAGCACTGCTTGCAGTAGCTTTCCGCATAGGAAACATCCTATCACACACACACACACACACACACACACACACACACACACTCTTCAGCAATAAGCTTTGCTACAGGCAGAAAAAGTTGAGAGAGAGTAGAAACAATGCAAACAAACCAAAATAATCTACTGCATTCCTTTTTACTTAAAAAAAAAAAAAAGAGAGAGAGCTCAAGTGTCACATATTTGCTCTTTAGCGCTATATGCTCTCCTAGGGTCCGAGCTTGACGTTTAAAGGAAAGTTATATCCTCTGTTAGGTGCTTTCTTGAAAAGGTGTTGAACTACGGTAGGAAGCTGAACTGAATTTCTCTTATCTGAGCACAGGTTTTCACCCTCTACTCAGAGACATTTAGCACAATGATATCAACTCGGTGCCTTCAGAGCTGAACTTTCAGGTGATGTTCTCTCCTTCACAAACGTGCAAAATAAATGCATACAAGTGGCTCACCTCCTTTTAACAAATGCACTTTTTAAATGACAAAATTCCCAGTGCTTCCTTAAGAGCAACCAATACCTACTGAGTACATTGACTCAGATTAAATGCCATTGCCACTTTTATAAATTAAAACATGTAATTTCCCCAATATATTTGTCAGAATATATTGGAATACTGAGAGAACTATTCTGTTTCAAAACCGTGACACTGTAATTTTCATCTCAACAATGAATATATTTCAACATTTTCCTTGCAAAGACACAAATCTACAGTCACATGGTTTACTGATTGAGAGCTGGGAAAAAAACAGAGCAATTTCAACAGCTTATATGAAACTAGTCTGTTAGCTCCCACTAGCAGTATTACTTTGTTTTCAAAGCAGCAAGAAATCAATATACGCTTAAAAATAAATAAATAAATAAAGAGACATACCCCAGTCCAGCTAAATCTGAAACAAGGTTTCCCAAAGCAGCAGCTGGAGGGAGGAAAGGGAAGAGAAGGGGAAAGGAAACAAGTATTATTTTAATAACATAACCAAAAAACAAAACAAGACAAAAAAACACACACACAGAATCAACCCCCAAGTGACTTATTTTTACCAGCTTATGAGGCATAAAAGACTAAAAGTTTCTTTTTTACAGCTAATCTTCTAACTTTATTGCAATTTGTAATAACTGCAGTATGACTAACAATAGTAGTAAGTGCAACTATTTTTCTGAACTTGTATTGAGAAGTGACACTTGGGGATCAGTATAAGAGCTTTTCAGATCAAAGACAACAACAGCCACCCAGAGTTGCCAGTTTTGTACATTTAACACTGGACACCAAAGAAAACCTTCCAGTGTCTGAAGAGACACAAAATCACTGGAACTGGAAAGAACTGCTACGGGCATATATAACTTTGATAAATATTTTAAAAGCAGATGAGCTCTGTCAATTTAGGGGTAAGTACTGCACATGCAGTTAAGTATGTAATGTATGAGTATGTAATACTTTAAAGTTATATTGTTAAAATAAGTGATTTCATAGCCAATTTTAAGATAGTCGCAGTGACTGTCTTACACTGTAGAGGTTGTAAAACTTCCAAATCATTCATCTGTTCTGCAATACAAACCTTCATTTAGCAATTATAGACCTTCAGATCAGTACTACACCTGCAGCTGGAGTACTGGTTGTGCAAGAAGCACAAAATTTCTTAGCCAACAATGTTTTGGTCTTTTCCCCCCATTAAACTTTGTCCCAGCATCAATGATGCAGGGAGGACATAGTACAAATTCTACTCATTTACATAGCTATGCAAAATATTATATTCTCATTTTATTACACTATTTCTTTCACATTTGAGAGTTCCTGTTGCAGGGGAACACAGTCACTCACTCACTAGCAAAGACCACAAAAACCTATTTCCTAGCAATAAGCATTTCTGTTGCCCATGAGCCACTTGTCTCACATATTAAGCCTTCCTTTCCTGCAGATGCAGCAAAGCTGTTGAGCTGGCTCAGGACACGGTGGGGCAGGGCTCTTTCTGGGCCATCGCAGGGTATCACACCGAGGCAAAGAAGCCACGAGAACGTGGGACAACGAGGTCAAGTGGCACAGGATTTATATTTATGAATTAAAAAACAAAGGCAGCACAAAAAAACCCCACACCGCAACAAAAGCCAGCATTTCAAAAGCAATTTAAATTGAAATTCCATTAGATTCTATATAGATGGAATACAACCTTCAGCCAAGGGTTGTTTTTTTGTTAAGATTGTCAGCTCCAATAAGACCAGAGCTATTTCAAGCCCATTTCCAGACTAAAATATAGGCATCAGCCATATTAGTCTACATTTGTTAAACTTTTATTACTTGCCTGCCATAGTTGAAATTCCTAGAACAACTCCAATTGACAGTTCTATTTGGGTTCCCTGAAAAAAAAGATTTTTTTTGTTACTTGATAGATTTGGAGTTAAAAATAGATGATAGCACTTCAACTGACCTAGGTAATGCTTACTGCTTGTTTATGTTAAAATTGAAAGGCAAATGAATGTTATTTCTAATATATCTGAACAAATCCTATCCTTTCAGCATACGCATCTCTCCTTAGAACAGGGCCTACTTCAGATACTGTTTTAATATATCATCTCATAATACATCATTTTGTCCCACCTAGGGGGCAAAACAGTAATCCCTATCTCTGCACACCTCCTTCCCACTACAGTTTCTACCTGAATGCACAGTTCAGAAGGGAAACTTTCTGCAAGTGCTGAGCAAACTAATAAAAATGCAGCATCATACCTCCTTATCTCTTCAGTTAAAGAAATGGAAAACCACAGGATGATACACGGTGGTGCTAGCGGGAGGATGAGAACACTGGGCGTAAGTCGAAACGAGAGAGGTGCCAGGAGCATATAAGGAATATTTTTTTCACCATGAGAGCAGTCGAACGCATGGAATAGGTTGCCCAAACATGATGTGAACTCTCTATCCTTTGAGTTTTTTACGGTCCCAAACCCAGGTCTGGCCTTATTGTGGACCTGCTTTAAGCAGGACATTGGACTACAGACCTCCTGAAGGTCCTTCCAACCTGAATTATTCCAGATTTAAGATGAGGGCATCAGTGACTATTTGGCACAAGAAACAGCATCTTTGGCTCTTACTCCTCTTCCTGTCCCATGAACCCACTTCATCTTCCAAATGAAAAAGAAAATATTTAAGTGTTTAGCAAAGCCAGGCTACGCAAATCCAAATGAGCACCACTACTAACCATATCTGCAGCACCCAGAACAGAGGAACATAATAATGAGGAAGACCTAATTATCAAAGGATTATAATTATATTTGGCTACCAGTAAAAAGAAACAAGAGGGTATTGATTATGCAATCATGAATGTGTCTTACAGGGCAAATTAGAAGAGGAAAGCAAGTTTTTTGTCAATCTAGTAAAAGTTATTACAGTGCTTGCCTTCAGGAGGAATGACACTCCTTTGAAAACATTCTGCTAAATCTGAACATAGCACGGAAATTTTCTACTGGAAAATTAAAATAGAAATTAGTATGTTAAGGCAGAGGAAAAGGACTCTTCCCAACGCTCTCGTTTGCTCAGCACAAGGAACACTTGAAGAAGATGAAGCATGCTGACTTGAGGGAGGAATTAAAAAATGAACTTACCGCAGCAATCATAATTGCGTTATCCAAAAATCCAAACCCTACAAAAGGTAATGCATTGTGGAAGAACACTAAAAGAAATAAGTAACAAAGAGATAATAAACATCTATTTGAGTTTACTAGTTTACATGAACAACTGACATACCAGTTTAGTGAGCAGATATTGCCTTTAAGAGAAACTGAAAACACAGAAAATCCCTTTCCTACTATTTCTGTTAGTGACCTGTTCTTACTTGCAGCAGGTCTGGTAAACCCTTTGCTACATCTAAGTGCTATTAATGGCTTCTGAAAAAAGTTAAACCAACTTGTAACGATTTGGATGGAAGCCACTAAGCCTGCTAGTGCATAAGAAATATTTAAAACTACACAAATTTTAATGCTACTTACAATCCTTCCAACTGACGCTGCAGTATCACAGGAGACTGCCAAACTCTGTCTCAGACTCTTTGCCTTCTTCTCTCATTCTAGGAAGCAGCTTGAAATAAAGCCCTTACTTTCTCTGCAATTCCCTCTCTATCCCAGTGCAAGAGATCCATCTTCTTCAAACATTCCTAAAAATTCATTTATTTTATAAGAGTATAACCTAGATCTATACAGTTTTTAATCATATAAAGCAGATCACACCCAAAGACTCCTTCAGCAAGGCCTGCAAATGCTCCTAAGGTGGTTTTCACTAATGTGTTAATTACTTCTCTATTCAACCCAAACTTCTATATCTTGACTTTCTTGGGGCGTGGTGTTGAATACGATTAGACTTAAAGAGGCTCCTCAACTTATTGCTTAAAGAATCACACGCTATCTTTTCATTCTTGAAACTCCAAATGAATTCTGTTTGAAATATTTTCTTTTGCAGCAACTAGGAACGTGCTGGTCTGAATAATTTCTGACTAAAAGCATAACAATACTGTATCTGTCTCTTTTCTCTCAAGTTTTAGCTGAAAAACTTACTATGGAATTTGCATGGCATTGCTTCCAGCTGAGTCTTAAGGTGCTACCATCGTAATGCTATAAACAATACTAAGGACAGACTACTGGACTAAAATTTCACCTTACAAAATCAGTTCATTGCACTTTTTAAACTTTTAAAATATACCAGCTATTTGGGGCTTTTCCACTTCAGATGTGATCATCAACCACATTTTATAAACGTACACAGACACAAACATACGAGAAGGAAGGGAGAAGAATGTGTAGGAACTTCAGTCATGAAAAGAAAGGGGTAGCTCTTCCTTTTGGCTCTACTTTCCGCAGGCAGCATGAATACAGGATCTCATAAAAAAGCAAAATCTTCAAGAGATCTTTCATGCTCAGATGCCGAAACATGTTTGGCGTTTGCGAGTTACTTCTTCAGAGTACAAGCACGTTCTTAAATGTAAAGATGTAAAGCAAAATGCAAAAATGTAAAGCATGTAATTTGGGAATCTTTTTTTCAAAAACTGTAACAAGACAAAACAAACAACCCACCTCTCCCCGCCCACAACACACACACACACGCAGAAGAACAAAAAGCAAAAAGGGACACAAAAAGATGCTCCTGGTTTCCAGATCTGTTTGCCTAACTGTGGATCTACAGAGGGGACTCAGATTCTTACCAAAGTTGACAGAATTTTAGAGCCCAAGAAATAAACAGAACTTCAGTGACACACACACACACACACACCAGATACCCAGAAGATCTGCATAACTGCTCGCTGACAGAGCTTAAAAAATATTAAAATACACTGATTTGGAAACTAAGTCAGAATTTAGCATTATAAAGGAGGACAAACCTATTTCCAAGTTCTCTGTAATTTTATTTCACTTTTCAGCCCATTTAATGTTTATGTGACAAGAGGAAAGTTAGTGGTTTTAAGCCGCACACAGATCAATGCAGCGTGGCTTAGAAAAAGTAATTTTGTTACTGGCTTTGAAAAATGTTCTTTCCTTTGGGCTTTCAGTCTTAGTCCCATTCTCCCTCCAACTGAGGCATTATGAAATAAAGATGACAAGGTGATTGCAGGTGCTTGATTTTGCTCATTTCTGTACTATAGGAATGAGGACAGAGACACTTTTTGGAGAAAAAGATGAAGCAAATCAAATGCAAAGACTGCACAAGTACTGAATTACATTTAACAGACATTCTTGTTTTACCATGTCTCAGTTGTCCTGGAGATGGTGGCGCAACCTCCAACTTCTCTAGAGAAGTCAAAATGAAATGAAAATGTTAGCAGTTCATGACAAATTAAGTTTATTCTAATACATTAAGCTTACAGAATTACCAGCAGGCAAAAAAGGTAGTTATGCTGATTAATAACTTTAAAAAATGAGGAACAGAAGTTTTATATATATTATTTTTATATTAGATAACATGGTATTACAAGACAAAAAGTCTCCCAGATTGATATTACAAGATTAAAATTATAAACAGAAGTGATTATGCAAAATAACAACTTATACACTGGAACAGTGTATAGCCATCTTTGTTACTGGATTAAATAAATTAGGAAAAAAAAACACACTAAAATTAGGAAAAAAAAAAGAGGACATCTAATTAATATAGTCATTTACTGTTTGTTTTTAGAGATATTGTAAGCAGGCAGCAGACAACCTTCATTCCTCCAGGCAGTTTGCAAAAAAAAGAAATCCCTACCATTTCTGTCCTGCCAGCAGACATCTGTTTTTAGCTAGTGCAAGGATAAAAGAGAAATACTACGACATTAGAGACGTGGGGCTTCAGTCACAGCATATCAAGTTTGGTCACTTGCTGCACGTTGGGTATCCTGGGCTCAGACCCTTGAGAGCTCAGGGCAAGGACCCCCCTTCAGGGCAAATCCCCTTCCCGGATTTCTGGAGCAGAGAAAATCTTTATGCAGAGGTTCTCCTGTAAATTTGGTGGTGCTACCACAGCAGCGAGTGCAGGAAGACGACGCTACAAGCGCAGGCCGTCAGTCGCACAGGCACCGTGTGTGGCCCGTGTCAACCGCACGCCTCAGGGAGCCTCCCGTGGCAACCGGGGGTGCTGCTGTAAGCGAAGCTACAGTCAAGGGGCCACCTGTAAGTCCACCTAAACTGATCGTTTTGTTTGGCTGTTTTTTAGTGTGCACCGTGATACCAGTACTCAGCCAGAGAGGCCACTGGCTTCCGAAAGGACTGCAGTAACTTAAGGTTTTAAAGTATAAAACATGCCAAGTTGTAATAGCTGCTCAAGAGTTGCTTTCTCCACCTGCCAGAAAGACACAGTAACTACATTCTACAGAAACGATGAGAGAAGTGCAGCCTAAATACCACAAAAATACATGTTTTTAATAAAAAATGCTCTGAATTCCCAGATTAAAGCCTTGAGCAAAGGGAAGACCAGCCGATCCGCAGATGAGAGCCCCCTAAGAACCAGTTTGTGCCCAACAGCCAGGGGAAGCGATGCTGAAACACGTCGTAGCCACCTCCCACCCAAACCTCCTCATAGGTAACTCCCAAGTCAAATATTTTGGGTGCTAACACAGAAGATTGAGGCCTATTCAGTTTTACTGCACAAAGTTGCAGTAAAATCGACACGACTCATGCGCTAAAATTGATCCTGCGTTTGACGGCACCTGCCATTCCACATAATTCTATTCAGAATAGCCAAAAGCTGTTAAAAAACCCAAATTTTGTAAGTATGCAATTTTAGAAACTTATCACTAGAAGGACGAATTGAGGACAAACACTTGGTAGGAGTACAAATACTGTATGAATAATGGGGGTTTCAACAGTTGCATTAACTGGAAGGGATATAAACCCTTAACTGGAAGGGATATAAAAATAAGGGATATATATATTTCAGTATATAAATCAAAGACTAACTTGGAAAGTTTTTAATAGGGTGCAAGCAGCGCAACATTATTTTGGAGGCAAAAGGGAGATGAATTGGTGCGAGTTAGAAGAAAATAAGGAATCAATGCAAGGAATCAAATACAACTTTGCCAAAGCAGAAATTATTCCATCCTTGGTATAAACTGAGTAATGTAGAACATCTGTTTCACGAAGCAAGGCACCCAAGATGAGCACTTCCTTAAATAACACTAGTCAAATAAGTGTTTAAGAGCGATCGTAGAACTGTGGTTAATGGTTGGAAAGACCTTCAAGATCATCGAGATCCCTAGGGACAACATCACGGAAGGCAGGGGCAGCCCGCTGCACAGACCACCTCCCTTATCTAAACATCGGCCAGAGGAAAAGCTTGTTTGGGTAGAGGTGTCCTCTTGCTGCGTTCATAAAAACCTTGCTTTGTAGAGGAGTCTTGCTTCAACTCTTCCAGAAATGTACCCCAAAATACAGCTTTTCTCACTGCTGAGATAAGAATTAACCTGGAAAAAAAACAATTGAGGATCACTGACGAGATGGGGTGGGAGTTCACGTAACCCAGCACAGGTCTGCCCTGTGAGCACTCCGGAGAGGGACTCCCTGGTCCTCTTTACCCGAGCCAGGGACACAGGAGCCATGGAGCAGGGCTGAGGCTGGAGAAGACCTCTAGGCTCAAGGCAGGGTCAGTCTAGAGCAAGTTGCTCAGGACCTTGCCCACAGGGTCAAGGGGAAGCCTGGTCGCTGCAGAGAGCTCCAGCCAGCCCTCATGCTTACCCAAAGCACCGACCACCAAAGGGGATCTCGCGCGGGAACCTGCGGCGCAGGGCAGGTTACAGGCACAGAGCTGCAAGGGCTCACTCAGCTCTGCCCTCCGAGCCCAGGGCTTAGCTTAAACCGGGCAGACTGGAGAGGGAAAAAAAGAAAGTTTAAGGAGGAAAGAATTAAGAAACACCATGGCATGAAAGCCAATAGTGCTTTAATACAAACACTTCCAATATTATCTCTTTAAAGCCTTACACCTTTAACAGCCTGTGAGATATGCAGTCACAAGAGGATATTTTTCAGGAAGAACGAGGAAAATAAAAAGAACTTTAAAACAAATTAATTATTTAATTTTAAACTCTACATACACTATTCCCAAGCACACTTCACAATTTATTCAGGGGATGCTATTCTGGCTTTTGAATTTTTAAGGCTTAGCAAAGAAAGAAAGAAAAATACTTCAGAGAGCATAGCAAAGGAAACATGTCCTTCACTTGCGTTACTGGAGGAAAGAAAAAAGAAAACAAAAAACAAAACCAAATGCAAAACCTAGTTTGAAGAATTGAATTCACTCAGAATTCAACACTTCAGAGTTTAAAAGAACAGAAAACAAAGTATCCCAGTATCACATTTCAAGACAGACATTTACCAGCTCTTCAAAGTCCAGCCCCCAGAATTCAACTCACAGCACAAGTGCTAAAGTGAAATTAGAGAACAAGGAATACTTTTATTTTAAACTTGCATACCCAATCCTAAATTAAGTTGGAAACCAAGGATAAGTGCAACGCAGTCTACAAGCCCTGAATTATCAAAGTCTAGGAAGCAGAAAAATAAATTAGAATTGGTTCTTAAATGTCTTCTTGAGCCTTTGAGTTTATAGTATCACTTTTCGTTAACTACACATTTCCTCTCCATTTTTCTTTTACTAGCAGAGGAGATAAAACGCAAAGGGGAATATGAAACTGTCAACATAAATAATAATGTTATCCACAACTTGGGCCAAATCCAGCAAGTCAAATTAGCTCTGCCAAACGTAGCCAATTTACACTCCGAGAGTATTTAAATTTAGTTTCAAGTTTATTATTTTTAACAATGAATATGAAGAAGGTAAGGGCAGAAGAACATGAAAAATATAAATAAACTGTATCCACTACAGCCCTCCTGAAGAGTCTGGATGAACACCTCTCATCTGGGAGTTAAAGGAGGCTTCACCTCAAATCCATCCTCGCAGAACATTACCTCTGTCCAACCTCCTGTGCAGGCAATTCCAGCAACTCGCTCTGATATTCGTCAGAAAGACAACGGCTTCATATACATGAATGAGGAATCAAAGTATTTTTTGTTTCTATAAAATAGCTACACTCCTTTCCAGATGTCTTCATAAAAGGATAAAAATCTGTGGAGACAAATGCTGGACTGGAGCACAGAAAAGAGAGGGGTGCTATTGCTTTCTGCAGTATCCACTGATGGATCTTTAAGAGTGAATTCTGATTATGAGGCAAGAGTTTATTCATGGAATAAGCTCATAAGATGCATCCTCATCCCTCTTCATTCCTCTTTTTTCTCCTCAGAGCTTTAGTAGAAGCTGCAAAAACCTCAGCGCGAACAGCAAAACAAAGCTGAATAACTATGTCCATTGATTTTCAATTGCCTTCCCTTAATATTCCATACAGCAAGAGCCGAGTCACGAGCTGACAGCAGAAGGAAAAAAATTTCCATCACTTGTTATAACTCACGGCCCGTTTCCTGTTACTACGGCAAGGAAGGGCTGCTGACTCGTGCAGTGCTAAATATAGGTGCTACTGTTGGCCGCTTCAGTCACATGCACAGAGGGAAAATAAAGCTTAGCAGAGCACCAAGGAGCGATGCATAAACAGAGGACACGACGGAGTAATTCTTCTCTACCACTAGTGAAGAGATAAATGTGTCCAGCAAAAGTGGGAAATCCAGACGGGAAGTCTAAGAGAAAGCATCAAACTGGTATCTAGTCACCCAAATCACTATCTTCATCACCAAGAAACTTTTCCTGATCCATTCCATTTTTTTTCACTTAAAGCTTATTAACTTAGAGCTCAACATTCCATTCCCATCCACGCAGATTCATGCCAAAACGTTATCTGTAGTGGTTCATTTTGCAAGATAGCAAACTGCAGTTGCAAAATATTAGACATAAAGTGGCTGCTACAAGATTCGAAGGGGTTAATTCAGCTAAAATGAGGACAATGTAGAAGGACTTTGGGGTTTACAACAGAGATGCAGGGTAATGATAGAACTATGGCATTTGAGCTGCTTAGTTGAGAGAGACATGTCAGAAAGAAACAGCTGAAGTGTTTACAGAGAAATACCAGGGATCCAAACATGAACAATAACATGGTCTTCTAATCTGTGCATTCGGACACAAATGGATGCACATTACCAGCAGAAATCAAAAACAAGGTGCTAGGGCAATGCAGAAAAGTCACTTGGCTGCAGCAGCTGCCCAACAAGTGAGTCCTTCACAAAGTCGAGACCACCTCAGAAAGGCAAACTCGTAAACCCCGTGGTCACGGATGGAGATGGGCTCTTCCCTCCCTCCTCGCCCCCTGCCCTCAAATGCTCAGGGACCGCAGACGAATCCCAGGCCGGGGGTGGCAGAGACCCCACTCATGCAACAAACTCCTCTGTCTTAGCACGAACAAACCTGCCCTGGGGATTAGGACTCCCCTCCCCATTAGCTGGGAAGCAAGACTAGATTTAAAGCTAACATCAGAGTGGAGATAATATCATCTAAACATACACTGGGAGCTGTGTTTCAGTCATAGGAGGCTTTAACACTTCCCTGTCAGCACGGAATTCCCTTGGGCATCTCTGGTTTTGGTGAGTATCTGTCAGTGAACTCACTGGTTTCCAGGAGAGCACAGAAGCAGTTCAGCCACAGTGCAGGGACTAGAAGCGGAGAAAAACAGCCTGTACTTTATCACAGTCCGAGGTGAGGTTTTGTGATTTCCTTTGTAGTAGTTTCACATAGAGAAGACAAGGAAAACAGGTCTGAGTGTCACCACAAGGACCTCGCTAACAAGGTTCATCGCAGTCAAAGAGATCTTGTCTGCGCTGCCTCCCTCTCCTGGAGGGGGACTAACAAGCACAGCTGGTGCCACCTATGAGTGCTCATGGAATAGCTAGGGAGGAATACGATTAGGACCCTTTATTTCACAGGGTTCCCACCAGGTCCTGTTTTTAAAAAGAAACCTGAGAGGGTGATAGATACGTTTGTTTCCCACCCTGCCTCTCCCTCACACCTTTTTCTCACCTGCCCATAAACACATTTGTCTCCCTAGAAACGGGGGAAAAATGGCAGTTTGTGAAGAACAGAGCTGGCTTCCAGATACAAGCGGAGCGTGCCATATTCCCAGGCAGCTCCAGCACCCACGCTCAGGCACACAGCAACACCCGTCCCTGCAACACCCCCTCCAACAGCCAACACCTCGCACAGGCGGCTACCGCTGGGCCGGGACAACCAGCCAGCAAGTTTCAAGGTTTTAGTTTGGGTTGAGATTTTTTGTTGTTTTTAAGAGAACTGTATAAAAACTAAAGGCAAACTGCTATTCAACAACATGCTGGGAATATTGGGCTTTTCTTGCACTGACAAGCCCTGAAGTTTATAGCCATGGAAAATTCCATTCCCTGCCGGAGGAGGAGCTCGGACGCGAGACCGCAGAAATCAGTCTCTGTGAAGCACTTTTAAAGACCGAACGCATGGAGATGTCACTGCTTTCTGAGACAGCAACCCAGAATGATGGAGCAGATAAACTCAGCGATGCCCAAACTCTCAGTCACAGACTTGCAATAAGTGTAACTAAGCTCCCATTCAACTCTTGTGGCCACGAAGACAAGGACTTGAGGGCTGCACATGCATTTAAGAAACTGTTAAAATACCCATCAGCAAAAAAATAACATATCAATCACTTCTAAAGTTAAGTTCCAGTGATAAATTACACAACTAATTTTTACCTCTATGTGTTAGATAGCTAAGGAGTAAAAAAGCTCATTAGTTAGTGAGCATAGCTACTAATGAACTCAGTAGCAAAGAAGCTTTTCTCAACTCTTAACCCTATGTTAGCAGTAGCTGGATACCTTTCCTCTTCTGTTCAGCATGTAATTTATCAAGCTGTCTTGCTACAGCTGTGGAACTAGTCAGATTTTAATCCTTGACTCTTTCCAGAGGGGGGAAAAAACCAAGATGCAATAGCAGCTTTGTCAAACAG
This sequence comes from Tinamus guttatus, assembly GCF_000705375.1. The sequence continues at coordinate 44,365 of NW_010580605.1, forward strand.
CTGAAGGAATGAATGTTATACAGGATAATCCAACAATAGGTAAGAGAGATTTCACGTGGAACTCGACCTCAAAATGTTTTCTTCTGGCTTTTAAGTTACAAAAACACAAATACTTGCTGGGTTGTTATGCAGCTGCATTATTTTGTAAGTTATTCTACACAGGAATCAAATTCTACTAAGAAATGTTTCAGTCTATTCATGAGCAAAGTGATTTTATAATGGAAAAGCAGAGGGGAGAATAGGGCATGGAAGTCTATAAGCAAACAGTTCTCATCAAGCTCATTTTTAACTCTCTGAAGCCTGGGCCTTTATTCTGCAGGGCAATGAAGGAAAAAAAATCTCCTGATCAGTGTTTCTGCAGAGACTCCGGGACTTAGGCGAGCAGGATGCACCCCAGGAGGATTAATTAGCTCTGTGCTCAGGACTAATCAGCACCTCTCTGCAGCCTCTCCCCACAGAGCAACTCAACATTCAGCCCTACTCACACTATTACAAGGTAGGGCTCTGCCCAGACTTTGTCTAAAGCTACTTGGAGACTTTCACAAAGTGCTACAAACCTGATCTCTTTATTTAACATCCGTGTTGATTAACCTTCCCTTGACACTCAGCAATGAACACTTTAAAAACTGGCTTGCAACATTTAACATTGTTGTTGCAACTTTGCATATTTTCCCCTTCTGCTTTGTCACTCTCCGTGGTCCTTTCTCTGGCAGCAGCAGGTTCCTATGTGAGAGCACTGAAGTTGCACGTGCACTGCACAGAGGGCTGCACTGCACGGACGGGGCCACTGATCCTAGACAGAGGTAAAGAGATATTTTATTCAGTAAAGGTCAGAGGAATTTTGAGGTCTATAAGGCCCTCATATACAATTTTGAGTACCAAAACGGCACCATGGGAGATGTGAACAGTGTTGCTCACTAGTTCAAGTCACCATATGTGCAGTAAGTGACTGAGAGGAGAGGATGAACCACGGCCCGAACCCACTTTCCATAAGACAAAAGGAAAGGCTGAAGCTAAATACAAAACTGTACATTGAAATCAACTAATTTCACGGTGCTGCTGCAAGGGGTGATTTGACATGGTTTTGTTCATATTCCTAAATTCCTCTCGACCACGGATTCTGGACTCTTCCTTCATTCTAGCACTCATGCTCAGCCAGGAACACAGCTAAATCTACAAATCTACAGAGAAACGTGGTGGGACTGCACACCCGGAGCAAAGACAGACTGTCCCAGCCTGCTACAGCCTCACTTAGCCCGTGCAGCACCCATACAGACCTCAGCCAGGCTGTTTTCCTGCATGGTTAGGAGAGAAGAATTAAATGAGCTCAAGTTTTTACAAAAGGTTGGACAAAACCACAGTGGAACTCGGCCATGTGCAGTCTCCAGCTCCAGAAAAACTAAATAAGCAACACTGAGGCGAGACTGATCTGACACATTCCTAGCATACAAGCCAGGGAATTAAATTAACAGTGAGAAGACAAAAATCCAATGAAAAATATGCAAAATACAAATAGATTTTTCTTCTTCCTTTCTTGTAAACTATAGTACAGCAACTATTGTATAGTCTAGTAAACTATTTGTATTTAAAAACGAAGTTGTAATCAACAAGCAACGTGTTTTTGACAGTTGAACATGATTGGCACTGGCTATTTATGCAGTATGCAGACATACACCTTGGCTACACTCACCCTTTTCAGAGAACGTAGGAAAGTTTGCAGTCTCTGAAAGCTTCTCTGACCTTTCAAAGAGGAAAGGTGATCAAGCTGCTTATTTATAACACCACTGCCACTTTTGCAGCTACCGTGTTGCCTTGCTGCCTTCCTTTTTTTGATTAAATAAAATAAAACAGGTAATAAAAAAGAAACTTGGCAGGGGAGGGAGGGAAGAGGAAGGTCAGACTCCTCTTTCACCAGGTCTCTGGTTGAAATCTTTATTTATTCAGCAAGATGACTGTAGATCAAGCTGGCAAAACCCGTGAACAAAACGGTTAATTTTACATTTGTAAACACATCTTTCCTTGTGCTATGTTAAAAAAAAAAAAAAATCAGTCCATAATGAACACACCTTGTTCCATCCATATTTCTCTCCAGTCGTCCATGAAAGCTAGTAAGAGAAAATTTCTATCTGTTCAGCTGGACACAAGTGCTGGGATAACACACGAACGGACAGTGATGATTTACACACCTCATTAACAAGAGTTATCCAGCGCTGAGCACCATGAGGAGAGGGACAGGTCATTGCACACAGTCAAAACCCACAAAGAGTAACTAATGAAAGGCACCAGCTCAATATTTTTAAGGCTACAAGCAACCAGAAACTGGTAATATTTACCGGCCCTGAAATGTTACAGGTTTAAGGCCAACAATTACCTGTTGGTCACCAGAGCTTCAGAGCACCTCAACCTTGCTTAGCCCAGCACAGCAGGCAGCAGCTCTCACTTTCCTTCTCTTTGGAAAAAAGAAGATTTTTCAAGAATATTGCCCCCTCGTTCAAGCAAGAGCCTTACCTAGCAGATACTGACCATGGTAAGGCAGATTTTAACTCTGGGAATGTCTGCTCTCACACCTGGCACATATGCACCAGATTTTATTTCCCAAAATACAGCACAAATGTTAAACAGCAAATTACAAAACAATCTGTGGAAATTTGCCAAAATATGGAGATTAAATAAAAATAAATAAATAAAAATCAAAGAGTACTCCAAAAGAGCAGAGAGCACAATGAGTTCATCACATACAAGTGCAAACTGGCAAGTGACGCACAAAAAAGGTGCAACGAGTAGCAGGACTGAACAACATGGATTACGCTGGATGCTTTATTAATCATACCAATATCTAAGTATCCAAAATAATGCAAATGAACATGTGAAAAATGCCTATGGCTTCTTATCATGTTGCTTTGAATGAAATATCCATTCTGGAGGATTAAAGTGTGTATTTTCCGGGCTTTGCCTTCCAAAGCTCACTTTCGGAGGAGGAAAGGGTTTAGTTTCAGGTGCTGTTAGTGCCAAGCGCTGCCAAGATTTCCAGCAGATGCTTTAGGTATTAAAGGAAAACACAACAGCAAAAGGGAAACAAGAACATTCACTTTCAACTTTCTGAAATAACATCACGCTAATTTAAACAGACAAAAGGAAAGAG
>NW_010580605.1:56015-85391 GCF_000705375.1 Tinamus guttatus
CCGTCCCGCCTCCAGGCCCCGCCCCGCCGGGCGCGCTGGGCGGTTCCGCGCATGCGCAGCGCGCGCTCGCGCCGCGGGGTTAACGGTCGGCGCCCGCGCGGGCTCCGGCGCCCCCTCAGGGCTCGGGGCGGAGGCTCCGCGCCTCCCTTTGGGGCGGCTGTTTCGGTGCCTTTTTCTTTTCAAAGCACCGTACAGAAATTATTAGGTTGTTTAATTAAACCACACGCACACACACAAAAACAAAACCCACAAAGAGCCACAGCTGGAAGCAGCTCGCTTAAACTCTCTTGCTATTTCTCTATTTTTAGCACTGAGGTAACAGACTCCCGGCAGAGGCGTCTGCTGTCCTCGGAGCTGCTTCTCTGCGCAGCCAAAAGAGGTTAAGGCAGTAATAGCTAAGGTGGCCTTTTCTTCCAGCTCCCCGGCTGCCACTGAGGCAAAGATCTCTAAATAAATCGAGATTTCACCCCTTAGGGTGTGTGCTCAGTGTTATGGGTGCCTATGTTGAGCGTGTGAGAGGGAGTGAACAGCGAGAGGGAGAAAAAAGTGAGTGCAGGGATACAGCAGGCAGATGGTGAAGATCTGTGCATACAATGCCATAATTTACACCATCTTTGGGAAACACCAGACGGGTGTTGGCCAGTATTTCCAGTTAAACACGTTTTCATCATGCAGGGCACCCATACTGAGCCCGAACTCTTCTCTGCCTGCAAGACAAACCCTTTACAGCACTCTGTGTCTTCCAGGGCTCACCCTGATTCACAGACAACTTTTCTGATGCCCAAAACTTTAAAGCTTCAGTTAGATGGGTTTATAGTTTGATTGGAGTCTTGGCAATAAATTAAAATTAATTTCAACTAAAATAATCCTTCGCGCTCAGCTTCTTTCTTGTTCTCATGACTGTTTAGGTTGTAAAAAAATCAGAACTGAGCTTTAGATTTATGAGGTTTATCAGAAGCCTAAAAAGAGTTAAGAGGTAAAATACTCTCCACTTTATAAGAGCATGGGATGCTTTATTAGGAAAGATCAGGTACATCCTTAAGTCTGCTTCAGAGTGTAATGCAAGTTTTATCATATTGCAAAACAATGGTAAAACCGCTTTATTTTTACACAGCTTGACTGCATCAGGATACAAAGGCAGAGTGAAGAATGAATGCCAATAAATGTCAAGAAAAGGAGACCTCCTGCCAGCACAGTCCATTCCAACTGTGCTATATGTCTGTTGCAAAAGCTGATTACATTTGGGTTATTCCTGTGAGGTTTTGACAGAACTGAAAACATCGCAAGCATTTCTAAACACTCAAAGAGAGTATTTCTTTGTCCCAAGGGGCTGGCAGTCTATCACGCCCATCTAAAAGAATTCTTTTTTTGCAAGTGGCACCTTGTGCCACGTGTAGTGGTGTAGGAAATGAATATGAGATCAATGACAAAAAACAGAGAAATTACAACAGTGGATACTGTAGCCTTTAGGTGTTTGCAATAGAGGAAAACAACCTTACATAGATGTGCAAGGACATTGTTTGAGAAGACACGTTACATTAATCTTAATAAAATCAGTACCTGTATGTCAATGCAGAGATTATCTTCCAGGGTCTCACAGACTGCAAATTCTTCTGTAGGTAGAAGCCATGACTGACAACTTCCCAAGCCTTTAAAACTGCAGTGAACAAATTGTAATAAAAATGTCTCCCGAGGAACTCTGAAGCCTCCAGTGACAGGGAATGGACTAAACCTGCAAAGACAGGGAGTAGACTAGATGCCCTAATAGGCTTTTTTTTTTTTTCCCCTCCATCCTTTGCTGTTGGAATTTCTGTTTTGTGAGAAAGTAAAATCGAAGCCATTGCCTAAACTGACACTTTAATTAATGGAACAGTGTTGATTCAGAAGCTCTTGTAGCGTAATTTTCATTAGTCCCTGATGCTCCAGCGGAGCTTGTGAGTCTGATGAAACACATATTTCCCACAATGTTTAGAAAAAAATGTAGGGGTTTCTCTTTATTCTTTTAATTTTATTTTCATGCTGATTGATAGGTTATTTTTCTTCTAAAAGACTTAGTTTTATGAGTCACCAAACTAATAAAGCTGCTTTACAGACCATGTGACAGATCTAGGAGGAAGTTTTTAAAAATGCTATATGTGGAATGCTGTGTGTCAGTGTTCAGCCATAAAAGCTGGAAAAATGATTATGTAGGAATCAGCTGAAAAGGCCAAACCATTTTTGACAGAATTTCTGCAAGCCCTTCTAAAAATTGCAGGAAAGCACAAAAAGGCTTCCAGAAAGCTCCTGTATCTGTTGGTACAGATGGATTTTAAAAAGGCAGCGCTGACAGAGGTGGAAATATTAGGCAGCCCCAAGTCCCATGTAGATATGAAATCCATCTTTAATAATGATACTTTTATATGATGAAGCAATTTCAGAAAAAATATTTTGGAAAATTATGTGTTTGCTAATGGAGCAACATGATTTCTCTGGGCAGTGTAAAGGTAAATACTGTTAGCTAAAGAGAGTTTAAGATTTAAAGACATTTTTATTATCATAAATTGCAAGTATGCACATTTTTGAGTGGGTTTCACGAGTTAATTACTGTATTTAGAAAGACACAATTTTCCAGGAAAATTACAGATAAATAACTTTAGAGAGGCAGGCATAACTTACTTCATTTAAATACTGCAAATGATCTTGTTATTATTAAACAAGATATCACAGAATCACAGAATGGTTCAGGTTGGAAGGGACCTCTAGAGATCATCTAGTCCAACCCCCTGCTCCAGCAGGGACACCCAGAGCACGTGGCACAGGGTGGCATCCAGGCGGGTTTGGAAGATCTCCAGAGAAGGAGACTCCACAACCTCTCTGGGCAACATGTTCCAGGGCTCTGTCACCCTCACAGGAAAGAAGTTCTTCCTCACATGGAGGTGGAACTTCCTGTGTTTCAACTGGTACCCATTACCCCTTGTCCTGTCACCGGCCACCACCGAGAAGAGTTTGGCCCCATCCTCCCTACAATCACCCCTCAGGTACTTGAACATGTTAATGAAATCTCCTCACAGTCTTCTCTTCTCCAGACTAAACAGGCCCAGCCCACTTAGTCTTTCCTCATACGACAGATGCTCCAGTTCCTTAATCATCTTTGTGGCTCTACGCTGGACCCTCTCTAGAAGCTCCATGTCCCTCTTGTCCTGTGGAGCCCAGAACTGCACCCAATACTCCAGGTGCGGCCTCACCAGAGCTGAGCAGAGGGGCAGGATCCCCTCCCTCCACCTGCTGGCAACATCCTCCTGCTGCAGCCAGGATCCCATTGGCCTTCTTGGCCACAAGGGCACATTGCTGCCTCATGGTTAACCTGTTGCCAACCAGGACTCCCAAATCCCTCTCTGCAGAGCTGCTTTCCAGCAGGTCAACCCCTAACCTGTACTGGTGCCTGGGGTTATTCCTCCCCAGGTGCAGGACTCTGCCCTTGTCCTTGTTGAACCTCATGCGGTTCCTCTCTGCCCAACTCTCCATCCTGTCAAGGTCCCTCTGAATGGCAGCAGAGCCCTTGGGAGTGTCGGCCACTCCTCCCAGTTTGGTGTCATCTGCAAATATTTTAATTTGTGCATTAAAACTCAAAGTTACAATAATCTTGGGATGTTTTAGGAAGAATCAGACTGTTGTACAATATTTCATCAGCAAAAACAACAACTGAAGCAACCTATAAGGGTTGTAGCAGATAATCTCTGGCGATATTTAAGTCACAATTGGTTATTTTTCTAAAAGATGCTTGATTTAAGACAGTGAAGTTCTATATCTTTTAGCTTAAAAGAGCTGATAGATGTTTACTATAATTCCTCCTAGTTTTATAATTTATGGATGCTCAACATTTCTTAAAATGAATCCTGGAGTTTTTCTACACTAAACACCTTGGAAAACATAGCCCTATTCCTCCAATATTTGCATTTAACTTGAAGAAAAGATCAATACATGTTTTGAGTTAAATAACAGTCAATGGTTAATAAAATGGATAGGGTGACGGTGCTGAACTCTTCCAGTTAGTGCATTGCATTAAAATAAATCTGCAAAAGTACAAGAGAACTTTTCCAACCTCCTGAGGGGCAGAGCGGCTCCTCTGCAGCTCTAAAATGAGGCGAACGCAAGGTGCTGCAAAGCACCTTTGCCTCCGAAGCAGCGAGAGCAGATAAAGCTCTCGACGTGCTGCTGAGCAGCTGGCCTGGGAGCTGGGAGACCTTGACGCTTTGTGGGGGGAATGGATGGAGTGACTTGGAGCTCCCGGTCTTGATCAGCCTTGCTGTGCCATTAAGTCCTCTAAAGCACTTCTGTCAGCATTAACTGCACTGCTCCTTGATCCCATTTACCTCTGGTGCGAGCTAATTAATGGCAGAAGATAAGAGCTAACTACTACCAAAAGGGCAACACAAGCAGTTGTTCAGCCCACTGGCCCCCGCAGTGCAGGGGGGTGATGAACACTCTGTTACCTCCCACAAGAGGTTTTCAGGCAGTTTTACACCTCATATCCCCCTGTTTTTCCTCTGCATCAGTTGCTTTCCTTCTCTTACTCCCTTGCTTTCTGCTCTCTTCATTTCCCCCATTTCCTATTAACGCGCTCGACTCGGCTCTTCGCCCTTCCCTGAAGTGGAGCCACAGCTGCTCTGTGGAGGCTTTCACCAGTCCGCTGTTGCTCCAGCCGCTCTCCTCTTTTCCCAGTTTGATTCTTGCCAACTATCCTGAAATCCTCCGGATCAGAAATTCTTGAAGAATCAAGCTCCCCCTTAAGCAACTCGTCTCACACTCCAACCTGTAAACTGCTTGCCCGGGCCTTTCTTCAGCACACGCTTAGTTAGATTTAGGCCTCTGAAGAATATACATGGAGTTCTGAAGTTCATACCTTGTGCAGATCCACATCCATGCAGAATCCAAATGCTTCCAAAGCCTTCCCCAGGTTTTCTGTGGTGGTTAGTCCCTCTGTAGTTAACACTTCCTTTCAGGTCAATAGTACTAGCCCTTTTCTCATCAGGAAGGAAGAGAAGTCTGTTTAGGCCACATATTCCACCAAGTCTTCCATCACAGCATGTTTTCCTTAGAAGAAATGAGGTGGCTTTTCTTGCTTTGCTACAATTGAGTATCATGACAGCAATTGCAGAGAATATGTAGCAAAAGAAAGAGGAAAATTAAATAACGCCCAGGACTAAAACAGCAATAAGTTATTTTACCTGATACATCCCGATCAGATAGATCCTTGCGGGGCCTGGAACCCCCCTTAGCTCCCTGAAGAAATGGAACAGTGAATATACTAAATATACTACCACCTTCTCCAATAAACTCTTAGGAAAAAATGCTGCCCCTTTACCTTTCCACTTTCTGTTAATTCTTTCCTGTAATTCATTTCCCTGCTTCTCACCACTGAAATCCTAGTTGGTTTTCTTCTCTTGGGGCCAGGTAGGTTTGTGAAACTCCTTCTCCACCATTTCTAGGGATTTGTAGGGCAAACATCCTTTGATTTCATCTTACCATGATGCCCTTCAGGAGCCACGTGAGTTTGAATACCTTGGTACAAAGTTTTCAGCCTCCATTTGCTGATTTATTACCTGTTAATATTACCTATTACCTGTTGGAAGCTGCCCCATTATACAAAAGCAGTATGGTTATATATAATGATAAATAATTTGAATGATCCCTTTTTTACAAGTGTAGAATTTTACAGCCTTGAACTGTTTTTAAAACCCATTTGAAAAGCCACATGCTGTATTAAATTCTGTGAGCACAGATTAGGATGCTAATTAACTGATTCTGTCACATAGGTAAGATTACTTGTGTCCTCACCACCTGGAAGCTCCAGTCTCTTCTAAATCAGTGCATCCTCTTTTCTCACAAGGTGCCACGCGTGTATGAGCCCTTAAATTAAAAAAGAATTCAATAATTGGAATAGATTAGAATCCATATATAGAATTTACCTGATAAATAGGCAGTGTGCAGATTTAATTGCTGGATTAAATCATTAGGAGAGTGGCAATGAGTGTTCCATTGCTGCATGTTTAAAATCCAGAATACTTGCACATTATTCCAATGATGTCCTCAACAGTTCTCTTACGTACAAGATGCTCCAAATATTTCATTGAAATTTGTACAGAGAGTGTATTAATCTGTTTAAAATAATGTACTCTAATGGAAAGGCGAAAAGGGAACAGGAGAAGAAATAGGATTTGTAAAATATCAATGACAATATTTCACTCATCAGTAAAAAGAAAAAGTTACAGCTGCCTTATAATAACTGCAGAGATAGTGCAAATAACTGTCAGATGCCAAACTCTCCATCACACCAAGGAGTGATTTTAACCCTGCTATTATGTTGTCTTTGTTTTTAGTTAATCACTCAATGCCTGCATAGATGAAGGAGGATAAAAACAATGAAAGCCTTAATTCTACTTTACAGTAAGAAAACCAAATTAAACTACTCAGAGTATGAATTACAAGGTAGCTTAGGGTTTTATTTTTAAACTGTCCAGCCCCAGGGCAGAATGTGGATATACATGTCTTTTGTGCAGAAAAGATGAGTAATTACAGCAGATTTATTTTAATTTTGCAGCCCCTGAACAGGCTCTAGCACCATGAGAGGGCAGGGCAGAAATCTGACAATATTGTAGCAAAGTGTGAAGTTTTGGCCACTGAAACGTGGCCTCATTCCCCGTTTTCTGTCCAGGCCCCCTCTCCTTCCCTGTGTTGTGGCTGAAAACGCTGCTGTTAACAGCACCAAGGGTAGGACAGGAATCCTCATCAAGCACAAAATAACGCTGAGCGAAAGAAGAATAAAACACTTAACAAAATGGCCATCAAATTAAACGTGAAAATTTTGGAATGAAGAACGAACGTTGTCAGTGGGGGCCAAAGCCAGACTCCAACCACCAGCTGTTTTATAGGGACAGCAGGTTGTTCCTTGGCTGCCCGTTGCGGTGTTTCTTATATCCACGCGAATCTCAGATACTGGTCACTGCCAAAGGTGAGATTTTTGAACACGAGGGATTGTCAGCTGGATGATCAGAGCCAGAGCCAGCGCTCTGGTCTCTCTAGCATCCGAAGCAATTCCTTCAGAAGTCATTAGTGGATGCACCAGCAAGTAGCTCTGTGTAACGAAGAGGAATGTTTGCTGCCACTCATTTGTACCTCACGTGGAAATCCAAGGATTTTGCTTTGTTTTAAACCCTTACGTTTCTCCTGAATTTTTCAACTTCCAAACGTGAGTTTCTCTCAGGTGGAGAGTTGCCACTGTTCATTTGCTGATTCTATTTATTCCAAATGCAGTAGAATATTATTTACCTTTTCTTTTGTTCTTACTCTATACCCAAGACTTTAAATCTGTTCCTTTTCAAATGTGGGTCGAATAAATTTACTGAATATGCATGTGGACAAAGTATGCGTTACACTAAAAGTGCCAGAACAGCTAAAAACAGGTTTATTGCTTTATTGACCTGCTTTTCCCAGTTACCTCACTGCCATACAAGAATTCTTTCCACAGAGATCTTGCTGTTGAAAGGGATAATAGATACGGATGGGGAAAAAAAAAAAGCCTTCATAAAGGCAGTTTATTATTTAATGTATTACATAGATATTTCAACCTGGTAAGTAAAGAGTTTGAGCCAAACCTTTTGGTGCTTGAAGGTCAATAGGTTCAGTTGAGCTGCAACAGTTTTATTGACCAAGGAAGTAGTTCATAATCTTTCAGTCCATAATGTTGCTTAAACAGAACAACAAAAATATCAGGAAAACAAACTGCAAGCTTTTATTTCCAGTGGTTTGCTTTTAAGTCAACTATCCTTTTATATGTTTGCACAGTAGCTGAAAATAAATATTAAATATTATCCAGAGCTATATATTAAGATATATAAGGCAATCTACTCGAGTACCAAACCAGGATATTCCTCTCTTGCATGCTGAGACACCAGTGCAGATCATGAAAAAAACCAGCTATAAAAATAAGGATCTTATGTTAAAAAGCAACCTTTGCCTCCAGTCCTTAGCATGTCAGACTGCTCGCTCGCAACAAGGACAGCCGTACTCTATCCTGCTTGATTTCTTTACAACTATGTACTCCAAGAACCCATTGATTTTTGTTTTATTGCTATGTTTCAGTATTGCCCAGGTCTCAGTGATCTCTCCTGTTGGCAGCCCGTCCAGGTCTTTGCTTTCTTGCCTCTCAGCCTTGCACTGCTTCTTGGAAGCTGCCCCAAGGCTTTCTGAAGTCTGAAGTACCAGAAGCTTCACAGTTCTGACTCCTTGTTGCCCTTGCAGTTTTTACATCAGTCACCAAACCTTCCTCCCACTCTGAGCTGTGGTTCTCCCCTAGACTTCACTTCCCATAACCAGCAGGATTAATTTGCCTGAACTTTATTTGCATCGACTAGAAGAACCAGTGTGATAAGTTCAGCTGTACCTTTATAGATAGGTAGGGTGGCATTTAAGGTATAGGCGTCTGCACGTGTGGGCTCCCATTGCAGCCAGCAGAGCAGCTTGAGAGGGAAATCTGGGAATTTGCTTCCCGCAGCCTAGGGCTGGGCCTTACGACGAGCTTAATCCCAGCTGCAGGTGCCTGGGAGTCATCCCAGAGGATAAAGGAAAAGTTGTTTAACTTCAACATATGGACGCTTCAACAGATGAATCTCACTGGTGCTTGAAGGTGCACTACTTGACTGGTGCGCTACTGACCTGCAAGCCTTTCCTCAGATTCTACTTCAGCAATATTTAAACTGCAATTTTTGGGAAACCTGATCAGCAAAGTGCTTGTTCTTGAGAAGGAAGAGACCCAGGGGACGGCAGCACGGGCGCCGCGTGCGTGGCCTCCTCGCTAGCCTCGTGATCTGGGCAGAGCAGCAGGTCCTGCGGAGTGACCCCGGCCCGGGGCTCGAGGTAAATACCACAGTCCAGACCACTTTCAGCCATAATATTTATCCTGTCATTCTGCATTCCTCACTCTAATCAATCTAGAATATAAACTTCTTTTGTTGGTATAAATGGTTATCAGAGGAGCAACTGATTTTTTTTTTCTTTGCAACTGCATATTTTCTCCAGAAAAAAAATACTAGGCCTCTGTGTGTGAACTGTAATTGAGGGAGAACTAATTACTTTTCTAGCAATTGCTACTCAGTCCTGATACACCATAGGGGCTCTCAGTGGGTGCCAAACATGGATTTTTTTTTTCTGTTTTACCACTAGTAACAAATGCAACTTGTAATTGGTATACAAAATTATTCCTAGTAGAGTTTGCTAGTGCATTCTGCCTGCTAAAGATAGGTGGTAACACTGATGTGATGTTAAGGACACAAATGTTCAACTGAAGATATTAGGGCTGATGTATCCTCCAGGAAACAGCTCCAGGAAGGAGCCCGCAATGCCCAGGCCCTTACAGGCACCGAGGGGTTCATGAGCAGAAGTTTTGCTCTTCCTACTACTGTCAGTAAAATAAATACGCAGTAGCACAGCAGTGATAATATCACGGACATCGCAACGTTTTTCTTCAAGATTTCTGTCTCTCCAGGATGCAAGCTAACTACGTGATTCAGCAAGGAAAAAGAACCAGCTCTCCAACCAGCCTGACAGAAACATTCACTGCATATTTACATATGATTTTTGTGTGTATCACTTCTTTATTTCTGAAACTCTGTTCAAATAGCTTACTACTTCACAAGGATTTAGCTTACAAATAGCTTACAATTCCACAACCTACATATTTCACAAGGATATCAGGGAACTTGAGATCTGAAACTCTGCAGTCTAACAGGTAGTACCTAAGCCATAAAACAAGGATATGAGATGAAAATTGTAAGAGATCTGAAGTCCATTAAAGAACAAGGACATTTCTAGTAATTTCTCAATATATATCAGCACAAGAATGTGTGAGAAGAATTTCAGAACAGGGGAATATTTGGCTTCCAGTGATAGAAATGGCCTTTTATTTCCACAGCACCGTAGGTTGGAGTCGTTGATGCCACAGCTGAGTAATTTCATTGGCCAAAGTCAGGTTGGCCAAAGAGACCTAGAAATACACACAAAGGATTTTGAGGGTAGAATACACGAGAAGGAGGTCATTAACACGTCTATAATCTGAAGCAGCCTCAAGTACTTTGATGGGATTTTTGTTCTGATCCTGCCAGACAGAAGTTCAGACAGCGCTTACGTTCCACATGTGGAAGACTTCAGACACTTCGAAGTCAGCCTACTATCTCCACCTGCATCGGAGATTGCTTAAAAAATGTGCCCTTTCCTTTCTATAAAATATTTTTTCAGTTATATTTCTTTCTAATAATTATATGGGAGTCCGGAGTCTGTAAGGTGCATTCCGATAATATCTTCTATGTCTTTATCTTTGTCACAGGACTAGAAATTTGCATTAAGAAATCAAAAAAGGGAAGACTCATGTAAACTTTAGACTTGAGTGCTCAAGAAGGAAAACACCCTTTTGAATCATAATAATCATATTAAGATTATTATGATTTGTCCAGATTGGAGTTTTAGTACAAATAGGGAGATCTTGAAGCTGATGGAGCATTAAGGCAGGTACCCTTAGTGTTACAGCCCTTGTCAGCTTCAAATGAAGGAAGCAAGGGCTACATATACTTTAATTTGAAGGTGTCACATACATACAGAGTATTTTGATACTACATGTGCTGATTTTGACCACTGTTTTTGTAAATATTATTTCTTTATATTCAAATGAGTAAATTAGAATTCCTAGAAATACTTGAACCATATGTGCCAAATTTCCAAATATACCTACATATTAAACTTCTGATTTTCATGGATTTGTGGGTATGCCTGATCTTCAGTACAACTCTGATATCCAAGTAATGAAATGTGCTTACTACTACATTTACTGGGATGAGTGTTCGGAAAAGACAAGACCAAAAGCTTATTTTATTTATTATAAAAAGGCCACCTTAAGCCAGTCTGACAATGCAAAACATCCATAAAGTGGATCAAAAGCCCTATTATTCTGCTATTATGCAATTAAAACATCTTACTATAACAGAAAAAATTTAGCTCAACAGTGTAATTGAGGAAAAATCAAATCTTCATGAGATCTTAGGAGAGCTCTGTGCAACTGTAACAGCCAGAGTCATCTGGAAATTTGCATAGTCTCCTATAAAAACATGAAATTATGGATTAAACGTCGCAAAACTTGTTAGAATTCTGCTTGTGTGTATACCCACCTGGGCAGGTTCACTCTTGTTTTGGAAGATCAGACTGAAGTTTCTTTCTTCCACCTCGTTCTCAGTGAATTATCAGGCAGGGAACTGCTCAACGGCATATTTTACAACTGAAGAAAATTTGGAGTAAATCTGGAGCCTCCATAGGGTTCATTTCATGAAATGAAGGCAAAAATTGGCTCTGTGTATAGAAAGATGTTCTAAAAGGATCCAATTAAGGTGCAGAATTACACCAGATAGATAGCTACATTTCTGTGGCTAAAACTACAGCAGAATATACATATTCATGAGACAGAGTACATGCTAATCTGTAAGGTTTAAAATAGCCCTTTTTTTTTTCCCATCGTTGGAATGGTTCAAAATAGCAGCAGCAGCCGGATTGCTGCAGCTGCTGCGGGCGCCGTGAGGGAGTCATCCCAACTCCAAGGATCACAGGGTCACAGGATGGCTGAGGTTGGAAGGGACCTCTCGAGATCATCTAGTCCAACCCCCTGCTCCAGCAGGGACACCCAGAGCACGGGGCACAGGGAGGCATCCAGGTGGGTTTGGAAGATCTCCAGAGAAGGAGACTCCACAACCTCTCTGGGCAGCCTGTTCCAGGGCCCTGTCACCCTCACAGGAATGTGGCCTCACAGGAAAGAAGTTCTTCCTCACATGGAGATGGAACTTCCTGTGTTTCAACTTGTACCCATTACCCCTTGTCCTGTCACCAGCCACCACGAAGAAGAGCCTGGCCCCATCCTCCCTACATTCTCCCTCCCAGTACTTGAACACAGTGGTTAGATCCCTTCTCAACCTTTGCTTCTCCCGGCTAAACAGGCCCAGCTCGCTTAGTCGAAGTCGGGCCCTGGCTATCCTATCCCTGCGGAAACCACTGTGAACTGCTAGTGATAAGAACGTACAGCAACCAGGTATTCATAGGGACATTCTCCTCCTGCCCTCTGACAACACATTTATATAGCATTTTATATTTTCAAAGAGCTGGATAAGTATCAGTGAATTAAATCTCAGGGAAGTGCTTCCACTTTCTTTGACAAATCCACTTTTATTGGCACCTGTAGATTAACTCGGCATCATGACTGAGCTGCAGGCTTTCCTCCTCGTGCAATGTGACCCTGCATGTTTAAAAACACATATTGGTAGGATTTACATCTGTGGTGAAGTCCCTGGAGCTTTGCCACAGTCCTGCACTGAGGCCACTAGAGGCCACCATATCTCTGTACTAACAAGGAGCAATGTTGAGAACAAATATATACTATATTACACAATGTTTTGGGGAGATTTCACAGGATTCCCATTCATTTAAGTGTGCTTGAACCTATGCATCAATGTGAAATATTTATGTTAGTAGTGATGCGCGACACACTTCTTCTATGCAAATATATTTTTACCAATTAAAATCTTTTCTAAGGCAATGATCAAGCAGGAAATGTCTTCTCTGCTACCTTTACAGAGGCTGAAAATTATTCCAGTACAGGATAACTGTGCACATTGGTCTTACTGGCAAATATGCAATCTATTTCCATGGCTGAAATAGCCCCTCAGCCAGTTACATGAAATCTGTAGCAAATTCAGCTCTGAAGCTGTTTTCCAGGCACTCATCCAGCTGAACTCAGTATGAGTTCACTTCGAAACACAGCCAAGCAAGAAGAAACAGGAGAGCTCGGAGGGAAAGGGTGACCCAGAGGAATTCACATGAATCTTTTCACTCATTTCCAGGGTTGCTGCAGTCTCCATTTGGTTGCAGCATATTCGTAGTCGATCCCGTGCAAGCACAGGGCATGTTCAGACAAAGCAGGTGCAGTTGAAGTATCCTTCAATAGAAGAAAATCAGAATATTAGAACTCTCTGCCCTTTCTAAAGATTATATTTATGCACAGGTGATACAAATAAATGGGCACATGCTGTACAGTAACAGCTGTAGCCAGGCATTTGCTGACACAAAGTTTGAAATTTCCCCTTTTTTTTCGTGGGACAGATTATCTTCTCTTTCCTCCATTTATGTTATGCCCATGGTACAAATGAGGGATCTTTTGGAGAGAAAGAACACATGCTGCTCTTAATAGAGATTTTCCACTGGGTTATTTTTGTATAGTCACGTGATGGTGATTTGCAGACCACAAAGATCTGAAGATCATTTCCTCCACAGATGTTGAAGGAATCTACATTGAATTACAGCAACCTATTGTTTATGCACACTGATATCATTATTTCACTGCAGCTAAAATAGCTGCAAGCTCAGATATGATGAACTGTACTTAGAATTTTATTTCCAAACCAACTAGTCTCTGTTCCTCTTTTATTTCAAATTA
Source organism: Tinamus guttatus (assembly GCF_000705375.1). Next base: position 69,520 of record NW_010580605.1, read on the forward strand.
AAGCTGTTTGACCACTCCTAGCTTTCCCTGCAATCATTTAAAACAACAAAATTGCAAGTGTGCATTAGCTGATAAACTTGCAAAAATAAAATGATTTTTAAAATAAAAATCATAGATTATATGGATTTAGAAATTGTTTTCTAAGCCCCAAGAGAATTATCATACCAAATTGGGCCATACCAATTAGGCTATACCACTATATCACTTGGGTACTGTATCGTCTAGTCCTTTATTTGTTCACCAGCAGTGAGGAAGGCATTACAGAACATGAAAAGGATAAACGTCTTCTCAGCCATGAGGCATTAATACTGGTCTCATGTTCTGAAACATTCATATCAGTTTTTAAATCCTCATCCCTGTAAACATTTTGCATGTTTGTTGATCCAGTGTCATCTAGCAGCAAATAAATAAATAAATAAATAATATAATATTTACTAATAACACTCTTCTTTGACCTTTTCCCAGTTTTACCTGTTCCTGCTTGTACCTGCATCAATGCCTGTGTAAATAATATGGAAAGTTTTCTTTTGGGCACCTCTTAAGTCCATGAATGAAGACAGTTTTCTCTCTTTGACATATAATAAGGTTCTTTCACTGCCTGGCTTTATGCAGACTCACAGACGCACTACAATAGTAACTGAACTCAGCATCTTTCTTCACATACCTGTCACTTCACTTCTTTCATGTGTGACTAATGATGTTCCTAACACCCACACTTTCTAAATTAGGTATGATTTGTTTATTCTGTTTTTTGGAGCATTTCCTCTTTACCATCTTCTTCATTAAAACCGAATTTCTTATTCTCAGCTTCATAGCCCTGCAGAATGCCCCACTAGTTTTCTTCTTCCTTTCTTCTTAGTTCCGTCAACTGTCCCAGTTCTTTTATGTCTTCTTATTCTCACACTTCCAATGTCATTACTGATTCTTGAAGAAGAAACTTTACCAATCAACTATGTCCTTTCTCCAAAGACCTGTTTAATCTCTGTTTAGACTTCTGTCTTGCAGCATCAAAAGAAATATCTGGATTTAGAAACGTTTTTCAAATTTTGTGCATGGTCAGCCAGATACAGCAATAATATATCAATGGATATTTTATGTAGCTACAAATATTTTAGGAACAGCAAATCACCCCGAATTACTTGGATGTGGTGCTTGACATCTCATGTTATTTTCACCAGTTCTGGAGGAGGGAAGTTGTGAGGGGGGAGTGAAACCTACTGCCAGTATTTTTCCTGTGAAGGTTTGTGACATCTTTACCATTAACTGTCTTCAAATATTCTCATTTTTTTCAGCCACTGAAATGAATATTTTAACTTTAGGTGCATTTGACCAATTATTATGAAACTCAGATTTTTTTTTTTTGTGGTACCATGTGATGGATTCAAACTTACTTTTCTCTAAATTTCCTTGCCCTAGAACCTATTGTGACATTAGGCTTTCATTGTACTTAGTTTTTGATGTTACATAGAGTTTTATTAGCCAAGCAACTTAATTGAAACCCGAAGTAGGAATTTTGGTCATATGTAGAATTGAGTCTGTAAATTTTATCTCAATTCCTGTTTGCTTTTAGGAAGCCGCCAAGGGGAAGGAAGAAAGCAGTTTCCTCAACCTGTGCAGTGGACATTCGGTTCTTCAGATTCAGAATCCTCCCTTTTTACTGACCTACAAGATCAGTTCCCTCCAATTCCCTGATTCCATCATATGTCATGAAGACCCACTGCCAAAGTCTGTGACAAAGTGTGATATTGTGTTAGCGGCATGAATGGCAATCTAAGATTACGGCATTTTATAATAATTCATTATTTCAACTTCAAGTAGTTTTACCTTTTTTTCTGGGAAAGCAACAAATATGTTCTACCAAGAAGCAAAATAAAAACCAACAGACTTACCTGAACATCTACTTAAATGTGTTGCATCATATATGACAGCATTTGTAGCAGAAGTGGAGCTGCTGTGTAAAGCTCTGTAGCAATGCCATGCATTAACAGTAAATTAAGTCATGTATAACAGTCTGTGTTATGATGGCGGAAGACCAGTCTACTCCGCTCTGTGATTTCAAGAGGCCAAGACTGTTCCGTGAAGCTGCTTCTGAGCAAAAGACTAAGCGAGCTGGGCCTGTTCAGTCTGCAGAAGATAAGATTGAGAGGGGATCGTATCAATACGTACAAATACCTGAGGGGAGAATGTAAAGAAGATGGGGCCAAATTCTTCTCTGTGATGGCCAGTGACAGGACAAGGGGTAATGGGTGCAAGTTGAAACACAGAAGTTCCACCTCCATGTGAGGAAGAACTTCTTTCCTGTGAGGGTGACAGAGCCCTGGAACAGGCTGCCCAGACAGGTTGTGGAGTCTCCTTCTCTGGAGATCTTCCAAACCCGCTTGGATGCCACCCTGTGCCACGTGCTCTCGGTGTCCCTGCTGGAGCAGGGGGTTGGACTAGATGATCTCTAGAGGTCCCTTCCAACCTCAACCGTTCTGTGACTCTGTTCTGATCCTAAGTGGGCAGCAGAGCAACAGGAGCAGGGAGGATTAGAGCCTGAGGTCCCTGGGACCTAACCCAGGACTGTAGCAGCAGCAAGAACTACAAAGGCCCAAGAGCTTGTTTGGGGCATATGTGAAGTGCTGGCAGGTCACTCCAGCGTAGGGTGTCTTCGGGAGCCGTCTAACAGACTAGCGAAGATGCTCAGAGCCCAGCCACGTGGGAGCCACTGCACATGTTCCTCGGCCTTCGTTTTGTTTCAATAGCAAGTAAGAGTCTCATTGCCTCTACGCTGACAGTCCACGAAGTTTTTGCAGCAAGGGGCAACCACAGGACTGGGTAAGCGGCTGTGTGCAGCCATGGTGCAGGCTCTGAAGCCTCCCCTCCATCAAGTGACAGGGAGCACATGCGGCACCAGGCAGGAAAGCTGCAGCTACAGCCCTCTCCTCCTCCCCCAGGAGAGCTTCCTTGCCAAGAAATTCACTCCAACTTGGAAATGCCTCCATGAGACAGAATGAGTAGCAGGGATGGAAAGAAGCATTAATACACTAAATTCAGTAGCAAGAGTCATTACTTCAAGGGACCCAGATGTGAGCCTTTGCATTCAGCCATGGGACTGACTCTCCTGAAATGCCTCGGTGAGGTCCAATAATCACATTCAATAGTCCTTAATGAGATAAATAAATCCTAAAACCCCGCTGCTTCCTAGAACTGCATGCTTAAGCTAATCTTCCTGACTTACGTAAGTGAAGAGTAAAAGAGCATGGTAAAAAACAGCTAATGGCTCAGGAGAGTTCTTCTTTCTCTCCCTGGTTACAGTTCTACTTTTTTTTTTTTTTAACCTTATTTATCATCTCTAATGATGTGTGAGCACATATGGAAGCTGGGGACATTTAAGAAACAGCCCTTGCTCCAAACACTTTCTGTGTATACAGCTGCTGAAGAGGTAATGTGTCCCAGAACAGGAGCTTAATGAACTTATTTAGTGGAATATGACATTTAAAAGACATTTAAGTGAGAACAATGGATTCAGACTGGCTAATTCCTTAGAAAATATGAAAACTACATGGATCTGAAGAACAGCCTCACTGAGAAACCGTGCAGAGGCCATGAAAGTACACGACTTCTTCTCTAGCATATTAGCAAAAGGCTTGCCAGGTATTTGGAGCTAGACAATAACATCTAGTGGTTAAATTTTGTTGTAATGGTTGGTGAGAAGCTAAAACGTCTCAATGCATTATACCACATCTACTGTTGTATTCTGAATTCTTGCATATAAACAATCACATTTGGCAAAAAAAAAAAAAAAAGAGATGGAGTTTGTACTTCCCATTTGCAGAAATAAAGCCGATATTTTCCTGGGAAATGAAGAGTAAATTATCTCTCCCCATAAATCACTGGGAATTTTTCTTGTAACTTCAGGAAAGCAATCCAAAGACATTAAGAGATGAAGAAAATTAGCATAATCAGCTCATGTTGTTTAATCCTCCCAGGCCAACCCAGAAATACTCTCTGTGTGTTATTGGTTAAGACTTTTATCCAGGCCAGGTTTATATGACCTGCAATTTCCCTATTCCACTTACTGTTATAACTGTCAAATGTGCATCTCGGATTTTGTAGAAAGAGACATTATGTTTAATGTGTATTTTAAAATCATAATTATAATACACTAAGTGCAATAAAGGAGAGCACAGAACAATGTTGGAACTGCAAAAGAAAGTGCTTTCCAGTCTGTTTATATACACATAATGCATATGTATTTTTGATTCCTTAAGAAAGCTGCCAAGATTTGCTACTGACAGCAACAGAGACCAGGATGAAGCTCAGTGAACGATGCCAGACTGAAGGACACGGCAGAAAAAGGACTTTTTATAGGAGATTATCTAGAAAGCTAAAGGTCCTTGTGAAAGCCATGAGATTTCTTTCAAAGCGCTTGAGCACTGAAGGCTCAGAACTACCACAGGTAAGAAAATCGGTTTCTGTTAAGCAAATATTTATCCTTTGCTTCAGTATTGCTTGGTACTTGTCGCTGTAATGTTTAATTCTATGTGGTCAAAGCCATGACTAATACAGAAATTTATTGGGATTTCAAATATTAGAGCTGAAAATCGTATTCCTCGGTTCAGTCAGCACCTAAACTTCCTCTGATCAAGGTGAAATGCATCTGAAATGATTGGGATATGCGTTGTCGATAGCATGCAGCGATTCTACACTATCACCGGGACAGAATTTTGACATGAGTGAATGGAGAATTATTAACGAAATGATCTCTATTACAGGGAGGGAAAAAAAAAAAAAAAGCATGTTGAATGAGCTTTTTTCATCATTTTCTCTTCACAGATGAAGAAAATCAAACACTTTTAGAAAAGTTTCAGATACTTCTGCTTGATCTTGTGTCAGTAATAGTCACAGAAATAATATCAATTCTGTAGTAACTTTTCCCATTTGTCATGGGCTCAGATAGTCTAAATCAGTTTCAAATACGGTGCATCAACAATATGACAATTAAGGACAGTTTGGCCTTATGGCTTAATACTCTGTCAATACACAAAATGTGGATTTTATTCCAATACACAAAATCTTGAAGAGAAAGAGGTAAAGCTTAATTTATGGTATTATGCCAGTTGCTGGGATAAACATCCTGACAGCCAGAAATGAAGATGTGATAAAATTTGACAACGCAACTTGGCTGCAAAAAGAACGGATGGTTTTAAACGGTGCTGAGGGCCCTGAACAAGGCTGAAACCACCTGCCAACAGGGCAGGCGGGCCCTGTCTAACTGACTTGGGGCAATGGCTGCAATGATTTTCTGCTTTCTAGAGATTATTGTGACTTGGGAAGTTGCAAATTGCACACACACACATACCTATGAATCATTGCTCAGCAGCACATTTATATTCTTGCAGATGTTATCTTCTAACGCAAGAAGAAAAATATTGCAGTCATCATGGTTTCTATTTTTAAACTGACTGAGAAGAAAGGCAAACAAAGAGCTAGAGAAAATCTGCAGCAAAGAGACAGAAAAATAACGGCATGAGCCACTCAGTTCCTGACAGCCAAACATGTTCCTGTAAGGTCCAACATCTCCCGGCTCTTTCCTTGGCTTTCTTGCCCTCCTCCTGCAATCACCAACAACATGTGAGCAAGTCAGCCCAGAAACACTTCTGGCTTTTTCTGTAAAGAGTCTAACCAAAAGGGATTAGCTTTATTATTATTATTTCAAGGTTTTGTTTTTGTTGTTAAAAATACCATTCTTTTACCCCAGGAATATTCCCCCCCCCCAGTCAAATTTCTTGTGGAAATATTTTCCTGTTTGAACTGATGATGGAGATTATTTTGCTTTCTAATTAAACATGCACATATCAAGGTATAAAAGATCCACCTACTCTTCTTTCTGCTGTGACGTTGTCAGTATTTTTTCAGATCACTGCTGAACTCAAAGATACTGAAGCTCTTAGGGTCCACAGGTCTGATCTTTATTGCAGGTGAACTGCAACATTTTGAGTCATAGAGTCAAATAATGGAAAACAGAGTAGTGAAGTTTTCAGAGGACGCAGTTCACTTGTGTTTTCAGGCTCTTGTCTTAAAGCCGCTTTAAGGTTCTCAGCCTGTACCCAAGTGCTAACATGAGATGATTTGGGCCTTACCCCTCTGCCTCTTGCGCACAGTGCCATCCTCCTCCTCAGGCCAGCAGTTGCAATCATGGGTTAAAGTGAAATCCAGGGAAACTGGTCCAGGGGGAAGGAAAACAGTTGCTCAGTCCCCGGTCCGGTTGTAAAACACCTGGAAAGAGGGGCAGGGGGTGCTCCTGGCCTCCTGAATCATCCCTCACAACTTGAAAATGCTTCCCACAGTGCCGAGCAGTAGGGAGCAAGTCCTGTTTAATCAGCCACTGGGTAGGGACCAAGAATTTGGCTCTCAGAATGGAAAATGTGCAATTTTTTTTCACTGACAGTGCATAAAAAAGACTGTTGTATAAGAATTGCCGGACAAATTTTCCATACATGATAGCTGCAGACTATTGTTTTTTTTTTTTTTTTAATCTGGGGAAAACTAATTATGGGTAATCTGAGGATGTAATTACCAGACCATGTCCTCAGACACGGCACCAGCACAAGGCTCGTGCCCAACATTCGAGCTGGACTGAAGAACTGTCTAGCTAAAAGAATTGAAACATTTTTTCTTCCATTTTTTTTCCCCCAGAATGATCCCATTCCTAGTTCGGTTCATCACGAAACCAATGCTGAGTAGCTTTATGTAATACCATACATCATAATACATTTTTAAAAGGGAAAAACTCCATTATTCTGGGCATATATATTAATTATGAAAGTTGTTAAAACGCAAGTTCCAAGTTATGCAAGTTATTAAAATAGGCATTTGTAGCAATTTTGCTCCAGTTCATCACTAACCACTTGTACCAGAAATAGTGACGTGCTACGTTCCTTGAAATGAATACTGAAATCCATCTTCTTGCTATAGTAGGGTACAGAGCAACAAGACTATTCCTTTTAGTTATCCCTCTACCCTGCTGTTACAAAACCCATAAATGGCAGAATTTCCATAGCTCCCTGGGAGGCTCATCTCAGTGTTGTGCTGCCTTTATAGTTAGGAAGCTTTCTGTAACATCTCATTGTAAAATCCCTAGTTGCTTATTGGGTATCCTCTTCTTGTCCTGCTCTCAACGGTTATGCAGAAAACGCGATCGCTAACTGTTTTTTTCCCTCAAAAAAAATCACCTGGTGTTTTAGGCTATAGAAGGCAGTCGGCATTTATTTATGAATATGTTTTGTTCTGCAGGTTGAAATGCTTGTAACTGAAAGAGATAAATTTTATCTTCAGCATGAAATAATGGGGAAGAGGGAGCTAGGGGTAAGCAGAAGAAATATATCATTCCTGTTTCTTTCCTGTATAAACTTTTAAATGCTGTTTTCCGTTCTTCTTTCTGCCAATTCCAGCTGCTCAGAGCATGCATATGGAGATAGGGTCAACAAAAGTTTTAGTACTAACTAAAAGTAAAAGCAATACATCCATGGATCTGAGCACTTTCTCCTCCTTGTGATAGATTATGTTTTGCTTTTATCAGCCTTTTTTTCCCTCAAAAAAGAAAAAAAAAAAAGGTATCCTGCTGTTCAGCTCAGCTGCAAGGAAAGTGATTGCTTAGACAGGAGAGTGTTTGTGCAGTCTCCGTGTGTGAATCTGCCCTGAGCAACGATGGGAAATTGCACTTTTTGCAGGGACCCTTTCTCTGCCTGGTCCTGCTCAGTGCATGGAGCCCATGGGTGACCTAGGGGTGCATAGCAAATGGGACACGATTCTCCCTATGCCCTCACATACAGAGACCAGGCGACCTGGGCTGCAAAAGGATGAAGACGATGGTAGATCAGAAGTACAGTAGGTGATGCAAAAACGTGGATGATTGAGGCTTACTGCATCCAAAGCAAAAATTACGCTGCTGGCAGGCAGGAACGTTCCGAGTCAGAAGAGTTTCCTCTTGGAAACCAATTCTGAGTATAAGGCCCTTGGGTCCCTCACTAGCAGCAACTTCTCACATCTCACACAGCTTCACGAGCGTCGCTGCTGCCACCTCCGTGTACACAGAGCTTTTGTTCTGCCCTGGCAGACGGTGACTTGGCTTCAGCCGCTCGCACTGTGATGACATCTTGGCCAGGCTACAGCAGTACAAGCCTGGCTATAGCGCTCTGGATGAACGTCTGTGTCATAAATGCCACGTGTTTGCTGATCCCTGTCCTTCGCTATGAATATTGTATAAATACAAAATTTATTAAGTTCAAGATTTCTGTCCTTATGTTTACAGGACCTAGTAACCTAGGTCCCAGGATATCTGAAAGATCAGCTAAAGCCTTTGAATAAAAATCACATCCAGCAGTTTCAGTTCTCTAGTGAAGTGGGGTATCTTGCAGTCAGATAAAGCTCCTCTGTGTGGAAGGTCACGTTTCTTGCAGTGCTCAACCAAAACTGAAACAACCTCGCACAAGAGACATTTTGCACATCAAGACATTTTGCTTTCAGCATTAAATGTATTTCTTTGAATTCTTCTTCTTTATGAACACAGGATATTCCCTCACTAGGGAATGCCAAGGCAGTGAATAGCTCTGAGCTTTGTAGAAACTGGAAGTTCAGCCCCTAAAGGGAAGCAAGTTCTTTGCTTTACTTGGCACTTCTAGCAAACTCAAAAATGAGCTGATAAATTAAGAGCCTTGTCCAATTACCAACAGCTGGAATGATTTCTCTGCTTCTGAGGAAATGAAAAAGGCTGTTTGTTGTTTTGCAAAGTGTCCAGAAATTGCCAGTCCTTGGCAGCTGAAGGGGAAGTGCCAGACAGTAAAGCAATATCTACATTCGTTTTGTGTTTTCCTTGTCTCTAGCCATGCAGAGTTATGGGAGGAGGGAAGAAATTAGTAATATTAGAGCACATCAAAAAATTAATAGCACATTATAATTAGGTAAATTCCATACCTCAGCCACGCACACATCCTGCAGTGGCGATGCCAGGGGGACCGCAGGGGCTTCGCTCCTCACTCCCAGGCCATCTGCAGCAGTAAATCCTGCAAACTTGCTCACCCTCTGTGATTTACGATTTAACCATTATGGGGATAATTAAACTGATGATGACATTTCAAGTCTCGGTCGTGAGTTACTGCATTCTTCAAATGCGCTGGTGCTGCTGCCTCTTCCCACAAAACACGGCTGCCATCTCCTGGCCAGCCCTGCAGGCCCCGGGCCGGCTGGAAACGCGCGGCACCGAGCACAGCAGCCTGAAATTAACCTTGGTTTTGGGATGTCACGTTCCACCCATCACACAGGAGCGTAGCTTTCAAGGCATGCAAAAGTCCTCTCTCTTGCTTCATTAGGATTTGCATCAGCTTTTCCTTTTATCCTCAAACCCACAAATATCTGGAGGGTTTCGTTTCATCCAAGTCTAAAAAAGACTTTGAGGCAAACAATCATTATTCAACTGGCTTTACATTTAAATTTACATTTAAATTTTCAGTGGCCTTTATAGGAAACCGAGATGGGAATGACAGTTCTCCTGACCCTATATTAACCACCAAATTTGCAGAGGAACTTGTAGCTGGGCAGAGTTCACAGGCAGTGTCAGGTTCCAATGCAAATAGTTGACGTGGCTCTAATCAAAAGCAAGGCTAGAGCTTGATACCACCCGAGGAAACTTCAAGGAATTTTCTAAGTAAGAATAAAAACATTTTTAGAAGGCAAGCGTTAAGTTTTGACTGCAATTCTTTGCTCTTCATGGTCTTCAAAACAAGGCCGCGTCTCTTGCTGCAGAATGTAATTTATTGTAGGTGCAGGGACGACTGCTGGCAATTTCCACAGAGCTTCAGAGTGGATGTGCCTGATGACTCCCTTTGGGTTTAAAGACTATGATTAACCCACATGAGCAGACTGGCAATTTTTTTTCAGGATAGAGACATTTTGTAGGAAAAATTAAATCATATGAAAAGAAAACCTTCACAAAAACATACTGCACTAATAGATTTGAGAGAAAATGAAAAAAGTTTGTGGCAATCTGTTCCAAAGAACACAATGATTTAGATTTCTTTTTAATTTAGTAATATTTTTGGATTTAGTATATAATATAGGCTATAATATATGTAATGCATGCATATAACACACATGTGTATATTATACACATATATATTATACATATATATCAATGAAAATATTGAATCTTAAAAACTTGAATTGCTCAGAATTTTTATATTTTCAGTGCCTTGATTTTAAAATATCAAATGAGTTCATAAAATAGAAATTCTGCCCTCCACATCACTTGCAGTTCAGGGGGATAGTGGGGGAACTGGAACACAACCACGTAAATTCAGCTGTGTGAGTTTCAGCACCCTCCAAAACTTCAGGAATTCCAGGATGCCCTTTGCTACATCAGGGGCACAGCCTGTGCTGTTCACCCCGCTGGAGTCAAAGGAAGGGTTGGGAAGTGTGAGGATTCCCAGGATAGTAAATGGGAAGGTGCCTTTCCGGGCATTTCCAGACAAGGGTTCCACCTGTCTGACGGTAAGTGTCTAAAGCAGTGGGTGTCTCTGTGGACCAGAAGTTCCACAGGAACTTAAGGAAAAAAATCTTGGCAGTGAGGGTGACAGAGCCCTGGAACAGGCTGCCCAGAGAGGTTGTGGAGTCTCCTTCTGTGGAGATCTTCCAAACCTGCCCGGATCCTGCCCTTTGCCATGTGTTCGTTCTAGGTGTCCCTGCTGGAGCAGGGGGTTGGACTAGATGATCTCCAGAGGCCCCTTCCAGCCTTAATGACTCTATGATTCTGTGACTATTCAGGAAGCCGAGATAATGGATTTAGAGCTGGCTTTTCCCTGGCAGATAACTGGGGTGAATCCTGCCCAGGCTGTACGCAGACACCGAGAACAGGTTCAGTGAGCACTTTTGGTGCCAGCAGTGGCACGTCGCCAGTCACATTTGCAGGCTGGCTTCACCCCTCCCACACAACTAGATGCATTACCTCATTTTTTTTTCCCAAGCCTTAAGCCTATGCTGTGAAGATCAGGATAACCTCTGCACTGAGATGCATCTTAGTCTAAAATTGCAACCCAGTACATCTAGCTTTAGCTTGTAGGTCAGGAGCCATCCTAAATTAGATACCCAGGCTCCATCTGTAGTAGGTAGAGCCTGACAAGCAGCTCCAACTGAAAATTCATCCTCCTTGTCACTGATGCAATCTTCAGATGGGAGAAATTGGTTTTTGGACTCTCTTTCTGCTGACTGCAGGTGATGTCTCCAGTTTGGTGTAATCTTAATCTGACTTTATCCATCGAAAAATTGTTACATTACAGAGCAGTTCACACTTCCAATCAGTTTTTATGAGTTTGGTATTAGCTAAGTGATGTTAACCAGCTACAAGTTGCCTAACTGGTGACCAGCAGCACACTGCTGGCCTGTGGATGGTTTCCAGTTACCAGGACTAACTAGCTGTAGTAACCCACGGATTAGCCAAAACCAGGCTAATACTGTAATAATAACCAAATACATATCTAGTGCCACAGCCGTAAACACAAAGCATGGCTGAGGTTAGAGACATGGTGGCAGTGTTTGTGCGCCCGCATCCTCCACAAAAATAGATATTCCTCTCTCTAAACCAGGCAACATCATTTCTGATTTTTTTGCCTGATTTTGAAAGATGCACCTGCCCCGAGGGTCAGCCTTTTACAGCTGCCCACCTATTTTAGGAAAGACATTTCACTGTAAACAAATGAGAGAAGTAATAGCAAGGAGCATCTACAGAACAGCAACAACATTAAAATCTAGGAAAAAAAATACTGAATATCAATTTCTAGGATGATTTTCTAGCATCTGCTCTGAGATACCTTGATGATATTTTACTCCTGTACCATTCTAGAGTTACTTGTGCTGGATATGTGATGTGAGGTAAAGCAGGCTCTCCTACCACAGCTGGGAGGGATACATGAATGTGTTAGGAAAGGGCAGGATACCCAGAGGGCAGCACTTAGCCCAGGCTGCCCCTGGCAGATGCACTCAGAAAAGCCTCCATTGAGTGACTCTAATGAACTGCCAATGAGGCTGACTAGTGCTTGCCTATCTGGTATGTAATGGAATTTATATGATCCCCTTACATACCTTTATATGTTCAGGCTCTTCAGCACATTTGCTGCTCTTTGCTATATTCCAGGTAATTTCTGCTGAGTTTTGGCTCCTTCCTGGGCTCTGCTCATCTCTGGTGTCAATATTCATCCCTACGCAGCCAGGACCCTGCCGGGGTACCAGCTTTGTGCTGGAGCTGTCGCCAGCAGCAGAAATGTAGTGGCACCACCCTACCTAAAGCGTCACGCAAGGCGTAGGTCACTGCATCCAAAACCTACCCTCTTGTGGCCTGAAAAAGAAAAAAAAAACATACTTGGCAGTAACAAACATAAATATGAACTACATTTATTCATTCTTTTTGCTTGCTTAGGAAAGCCTTTAAATCAGGTCTACAAAATGTAGTTAGTAGTTCTGGAAAAGGAGAAAAACACTGCAGCAGAAGCCACACTAAAGAGAGGGAGTTATCAAAAAATCACTTCAGACAAACGTGAAAGTTATTATCATTTTGTCAACATTTTTAATATGGGTAAATTGCTTTCCATACTCAACATCTTTATAAAAACGCTGTCTAAATGCTTGGCATTTAGCTGTAGAGACGGAATAAAAATTAAACTGATAATACAATAGCTAAATCTTATGCACATTAATTCACATACACAAAGTCTCACGAAATCAAAAAAGTTCCTGTCTCAGGAACAAGCGTCTTCAGCTTTTATCTTTCTCTTAAGAAGAGGCACATATATAAACTGAGAGAGGAGAAACAAATTTTGGGAAAAGTTAATGGATTGTTACCTTCGTTGCAAACTAAAACTTTTTTTTTCATATGCACATTTTGACCTGAGCTCTTCTAAGCATCCAACTATCTTACAAAACTTATTTTCTTTGGATCAGGCTAAATTTGTGTATTGTGTCTCAAGGAAAAGATGTGTTTATGGATATATTTAAAGTTTTGCAGGATCTCAGCTAGACACAGAAAGAGCTCCCTAAAACCTTCTCTGCATTTTTGTCCTCTTTGCTTAAAAATACAGTTTTGGCAAAACCATGAGATTTTGCAACACCTGAGGTAAGTGTTGGCTTTAATCCAGTGAAGTTGTTGTCTTGAAGGGCTCCTGAGCAAAAGCAAGAGGAGGAATTTTAGGAACTCAGAGGTTGTTTTGCCAGGGAGTGGTTGTTGATGTACCCAGCACATACAGACACAGACCCCAAACACTGCTTCAGTGGACAGGTATAAAAAATATGCATTTCTACCAGGCCATAGGATAATAAGGATTATTTCATCGTGTTAATAAACTATCCGTAGCTCAAAGAAGTTCATCAGAGGCTGCAATTGATAATTTGTATTTATGCAGTTCCTTTTATTCCCCAAATCTAAAATGTAGAATTTTTAATAGGTTTTGAAAAGGTAATTTTTGAAATGTTTACTATAGTATACATAAATATATATGTTTTGAATATAATATACACACAGGCAATAGTTCTGCCTATAGAACAAAATTGAATCTGAATTCTTATTAAAGCTTTCAGTAGTGCAAAGTGCAAAATTCCACACACCCAGTAGGTGTCATCTTCATATATATCATATGTAGGTATGATACCAAGCTTAGAACATTTTTATTTAACTAACTGCAGGAGTCTTAAAAACTGGAAGACATTTTCAGAAGAGCATGGGTAAAAAAGGTATGAATTTGATCTGATACTCTTTACTAACACCAAGATCTCTGAGCTACTTGCAACCCAGAAATGTTTATGCACAAAATAATTTACTCATACCCAGGACTGTACTTATGTGTCTACATGACATGTGTAAATATGCCTGTAAATGCACATGTTTAAACCTGAAAATCTATTAATGGAGTCAATTTAATTCACATGTCCTTAAAGCAGTGTAAATATGTACTGCAACTTTGCCCATGCTTCTGAAGCCTGCATTGCAGAAAGAGATGTGAGATCCTCTTTACTCATAGGGATTTTAAATGAAGCTGGAAGTGCCTCAGGAGAGCATGTAATTCCACTTCCACAGATGGTGTTTTATGCTGCTGAGTTTTGAAATTACATCTCATAGAGGTGAGTATTTTCCTATGGATTATCCTGAATTATCAAGTACACATCACAGATCTGCTTGATTTACATTGCTTTTCATTGCAAATCAAATACTTTCATTAATATTTTGCATCTTTCTACTGAGCTGAGGCATAAATTTATTTAAGAAAGGTTGAATCACTTCGATTCAGCCGTCTTCAAATACAAATAGGATAAAGAAATACACACTCTGCTTTTAAATCCCCTAAACTGCAAGTGTTATTTGGCATGGCGTAGTTACTAGGTCAGAGTTATACCTTTTAGCATGTGATTAAAAAATGTACTTTGCCCATGCAGATGGATTTTGAAATACTATCCTTTAGCAATCTGGTTTTGTTAGCACGGAGCATTGCTTAGGAAAGTTCACATGCAACACGTTTGGGCCTGAGCCAAAACCCTCTGAAAATGATAGAAGGACTTCTGAGGGCCACGGACCAGCCAGGCATGTGGAGCGATGTCATTGAGCGATGACAGGTGAAGCTGACGGCAGATATTGCAGCAAATCATAGCGTGGCAGTGGCCCAAAAGCAAACAAGCCTCTTCCAACTGCGGCCTGAAAAACTGCTGTTAATTCACACAAGTAATGGGGGTGAAAATGCCACCGTTTCACATGGGCTAATATTGATTACACATTTGTATCGATATTAATCTATTTTAAGTCTGTTTTTCATCAAGCCATCTTGAAGCTTCCAAAAGTTAGATATTCTTTAATCTATGTCTCTGTGAAGATACATGAGGAAGGAGATGGGATTTCAAAGGAAAATGCCTTTTTTCCATACAATCTAGATATATGCTTATGCATGGAATAAGACAGGGCTTCTGCATCAAATGTGAACCGAAACAAACAAACAAACAAACAAAACCCAGGAAATTCTACATAACCAATCCCTAATTAAAAGATCTTCATATTTTTTTTTCAAGGCGAATTACTCACTTAGAAGCCAGGAAATGATTATGTTAAGGCTGCCTACACCTAAACACTGGTAAGAAGGTGAACACGCAGGCGTGGCGAACTTTTACGAAGAGAGATACTGCACGCATGGTCTGAGAGCAAATTACAGATTCCTCTTGAGAAAACAAGATCGCTGACTCGCTAAAACTGTCACGCTCCGAGGAGGGTGTTTGGAGGCAGCCTGGAACTGCAGCGGCTTCGAGACCGCCAGGGCCTTGTGCCCATCACAAAATGAATGAATGTTCTCATTTGAAAAGTTCTTTTTTTTTTTTTCTTTACGTAATGAAGCGATGTTTTGTGAACGTGAGGAATGAAGCGTGATTTCCCTTTTTATGTAACACACAGGGTATGTTTTCTTCTTGTTGTTCTAGGCATGTAGGAGGGGAAAGGTGAAGCCTCAAGAAAGCGAGCATCAGTGACAGCTTGTTTTCTACGCTCCAAGCACTCACAAAAACACGGTGTGCTCCCCCTGTTTTATGCAGGGATGCAGGACTGATTTTGTGAGGAGGCAGCACACGGCCACGCACGCCTGAAGCGCCAGGCAGGGCCTGGCTTCCCAGGGCCCTCATGGCAGACGCTGGATTCACCTACGATCCCCACACGAAGCACAGGCATTTGAACCCGGCCTTCAGGCCAGCGCACAGACACGTGCTGGGCTACACAGAGGTGCGATATATATAGAAGCGGGATATATAGAGAAGCGAGGACAGCGGCTATTTCGGGAGACGAGACAAAGCGGAGGGACAGCGGCAGCTCTGCA